>JAOTQE010007192.1:0-11181 GCA_025631205.1 Nesometra sesokonis
AGTTGCTAGTTAAAACCATGGGCCTCGGTGCCTCCAAATAGTACTATTCACTTCGGGGCTGCGCCCCTCAGTGAATATTACTATTTGGAGGCAACTCTGCCCATAGTTTTAACCAGCAACTCTCAAGGCAACGTATATTTGTATATTACTTGCATCATACCTTATGGTAATATCGACATCATAGCACTCAAATGTCGATGGGAATACAATGGTTCCACCTTCATATACATGGACATTTAACTCCCAAGATCCATCATTGATTGGTTCAGCATAGTAAATCTGTCCTGGTCCAACGTGTAAAAATGATGTTGTGTCACCATGAAATGCATCTCCACGAAATCTAAGAAAATTATTAACATATAGATAAAAAAAAAAATTTGAAAAAGCAGTTATAAAAAATCTAAAATGATAAGTTAATTCAATTCAAGTTACATTTATTCATTAATCAATAATAATAATATAATGACACATTAAGTTACATTTACCAAAGTAAATTAATTAATTGGGATCAAACACAGAAGCATAGCTTGTCTTAATTTTACCCTGACAAGACAGACAAAATAAACTTAAAATATACAGTATGAACATATAATAATTTAATACCTCTTCATACCTCTGGCCAGTGGCGGCGCTACGGGGTGGGGGGAGGGGGGGGTTAGGCAGGGCTACAGACCCCCCCCCCGTGGAGAAAATTAAGGTTTCGTCGGGGCTTTGCAGGGTAATGCGAAGAGGCAAAGGAAGCCCCAAGCACCAAAATGGGCTAAAAACACAACGAATAACGTTTTTTTTTGTTTTTTTTTGCTCTTAAAGATTGAAAATCGAGGACACGCCCACCTCAAATTCAAGCTCGGACCCGTGCCCCCCTGTTGGGGGAATTGCCCTGCTGTCGGGGAAATCCTGGCGCCGCCACTGCCTCTGGCTTCAACTGTGCTTGTCACTTACGATAATGGCTTGCTGCTAGCTGGTGAAATTTTTATTAAAACTTGTAAGTTTTTTTTTTTTTTGTAAATTTCATATTCTTACATTGCATTTTGTATCATAAAAAAACTTACAATATTTATGAGGTCTCAACACAAAAGAGTTGTATCGTAGGTAAGATCTAATTAGATCATGAAAATAGGTATGAAGTCAAATTTTTGAGAAATATAGTTTTAATCAATTATGAGTACTGTTGTACTTATATTTTATTATAATATACTTCTTAAGCCAATTTTCGTATAGCAAAGTGTCCTAAATGTAGATTTATAGTCTCTTTAATAAGCCATTTCACGGTTCACTGCACATGTGCATTACCAAGGTCAACTAATAAAACGACGCACGGCTCTTATTGGAAAGAATATGATTGCCGGGCGTTGTTTTATTACATGACCTTAATCTGAACATGCATAGTTGAAACCGTAAAATGACTTATTGTTTATTTTTGCATTGCTTCATGGCTAGCTTTCTCAAAACTGTGTTTTCATACATGCAAACATCAAATGCTTGTATCTTTGGATCTACAGTACTTATGCAATAAAATGTAATTAAAAGTGTAGATTACAGTTTATATTATGCTCCATTAGGCAGTACCAATAACTCAATTTTTGATTTTCTTTACATGAGACTCATTTTGTGGCGAGATCTCACATTTAATATTGGATACAATGAATCTTTTCAACAATTTACCTGGTGATGTTTGAATCCATGGCAAGGTGAGTTTGTTTAATTACAAATATGTTATCTAAGTGAAGCTCTTCCTCTTCATACATTGATAACCATGTTCTACTTGTATCTAATGCCGCATCTTGGAACGTTGTAATTTCCTCAAATGGTGGTGCTTTGTTGTTGTTGTTGATAACTAACGTCCTATTTGGAAAATTTGGTGGTAGAGCTTCAAGGTAAACTGTACCAGCACCACCAACACCATAACCACCATTGCCCCCATATGACATCAGTTGACCAAACCACCATTCGATAGACCGGTAAAAAATAGCAAGTCTTCCACCAGAACCGCCTCCACCGTTTGAACCTCCGTTACCACCATTGACCTACACAGAGAAATAAAAAAATATATTTATATTATATAAATTTAAAAAGCAAGCTAATGAAAAAATAATTATCGTTAGGTTAAAAAAGATAATTTACAGTTTTAAACTATATTAAAAAAAACAATATTCTAGTAATTTGTTGTATTTGTAATGTGACATTGGGTCAAATTGTACTTTTGCACAATAAAGTTACTAATGCATGGTACCAAAAAAATTATTCAATGGTTTTGGAGGGTGAAGAAAAAATTACACTGTTTGTGGTTGTGGATATTCTCTTGAAATGTTAACTGGAGGTCACAATGGCATGCACTTGTTCAGTACTTGGGACGTATCTTGACTGTAGTTGCCCGGAGATGTGTAAGCAAGTCTGATTTACCCACAACCTAGTTTTGAACATGCTCAAAACTTGTTACAATTGAGCCGCAGGCAATTGCACGCAGAGGTCAAGCAAAACACCAGTAGAAGACCTGTAGTAACTGCAAGTCACAGGCAGTTAACCTGCATGAAGTTTGCTCGTGGAACTGTAGCTATGTGCCAAAAAATGCGTGTCATATGTGGCAGAGCCAAGCCAAATGAGACATAAGTCGCAAATGCTAGTTTTCCACAATAGGCAGAAATTTAAAAATGGTAAATTTTTTCAAAATTTAGTTTATTTAAAAAATATACAGTTCATACATTAAACTTTTATATTACCTTAACAATTTTCAGATATATGATCAAAAAATGTTTTAAAAATGCAAATTAGAATGACCTTGCTTAGTCAATGTATACGGAAATGTATATGTAAACAATTTTCAAAGGCAGTTTTCTCAAAACTTCCCTTTAAAATGTTCAAACTTTAATTGTTCATAACTTCGCAAGGAAACATTGTATGAAACTGATTTGTTTTGATGTGTTAGTTTAATCCATAAGAAAGTCAATTTTCAATTTTCCGACTTATGTCTCATTTGGCTTGGCTCTGCCACATATGCATTCTACGAGCATAATACGATGTTTTACTGACAAGAAACCTGGGAGGTAGCTTTCATGCCGGTAATATGAAATTATAATGCAGGTACCTCGCAGTGCATGTATGTCACGAGTAACTAAAACGGGCCTGTTTCGAAGCTCCCACCCACCACCCACACATGTCACAGGGAATACAGGCAAGTAGAATATGTGATGTCTCACCACAAAATGAGTCGCATAGTAGGTGAGATCAAATTGAGATAATCACCAAAATAGGTCTGAAGTCAATTTTTTGAGAAATTTAGTTTTAATCAATTATGAGTACTATGGTACTTATATTTCATAATAATGTACTTTTTAGGTCAGTTTTCATGCAAGAAAGTGTCCTTCATGTAGATTTTTTTAGATTTAGTCTTTTATTTGTTTATTTTTGGATTGCTTTATTGGTGATTTTCTCAAAACCGTGTTTCCATACATACAAACTTCAAATGTTCATATCTTTGGATCTACTTACCCAATGAATGTCATTTAAACTGTAGATTACAGCTTACATTATGCTCTATTCAAAGGTATTAATAAATTTTAGATTTTCCTACCATGAGACTCATTTTGTGGTGAGACCTCAAATATTATTTCTAGTACAGGCAAGCCAAATTCGCCAACACCCTTATTTCATGGAAAATCTTTACATGTAGCTTGCCTTGAAATGTGTGACCGGGTCTTTATACAAGACTTTGTGCTCTACCATTAGAACTAGATGCAAGTTGACTGTGAACCCAAGCCAGTGTTTTGACTATATATTACAGTGCATTTGCCTTAATCGTTTTGCCATGTGGCAGAGCCAAGCCAAAGGAGGCAACAGTTGAAAAATTGAAAATTTAATTATTTATAGATTAATGAACTACGCATTCTTTAACTTGCAAAAAAAAAATCTGTTTCATACAATTTTTCCTTGCAAAGTTATCAATAATCTAATTTCGAACATTTAAAATGCAAGTTTTGAGAAAACTGCAGATTGACTGACTACGTTAAGTAGGGTCATTTTAAATTGCATTTTTTAAATATTTTTTATCATATATCTGAAAACTGTTAATGTAGCTTGAAATTTAAATGTTTAAATTGTATGTTTTAAAAATAAAATCAAATTTGAAAAAATTTACCACTTTGTAATTTCTGCCTATTTTTAAAAACTTCCTCTGGCTTGGCTATGCTACATATGACTTACACTAGACTGCAAATAATATTGTTTACCTGTATATCACCAATTCCTTCAAAGTCTGTGGTGTATATCAGAATAGAACCACCACTAGAACCGCCTTTATTTGCATCACCATCCTCACCCGCCGAAGTAATAGAACCTTCCACTAATAGTAGAGAGGTATTTAACTTTAGTATCCCACCTCCTCGTTTACCACTTCCACCACTACTGCCGCTTCCAAATTGTACTGGTTGATCCATTGTACCATAAGGGAGTCCAACATACTTATCTATAATATTAACATAAAAGAATAGTAAAGGAGTTAATATAAGTTATTGGTAGACTGGTTAAGCTAATGGATGTCGAATCTTAGAGAAGTGCAAGGCTATTACAGGTGGTTATACACTGTTGCAAATGTGTATTTAAACGACGAACACAATGTAAAGATACACGTCAGAATGCTAATCTATGCTCTTAAGCCGCAACGCACTTGACTTTCCCATTTGAACAAAGGGAAACTTTAATGATGTCTGAGCATTGTCTTTTTTGGCTCACTGATTTTTACAGAATCTCACTCAGGAAGTTTCGTCGAGTTACAGTGTTCGCACTGGATTTTTTGGCTATTATGAAACTCTGTCCGCGGTTAGTTTTACTGGTCAAGCGGGACTCAGTGAATATTACCATGCAGCTTGGTAAATTTTCCTTTCCTTGCTGTTCGTACAGGGGTTATTGTTGTAAATCCTACTATTCGGTCATTAAGGCCGTGTTTCCGCAGGAATTTCAGATTATCCGATAAAATATCATCCAATCAAATCAATTTTAAAAACAACAACTGCGCAAACTCAGTGTAAGCCATAATGCATTGCGCGTCCACTAATTTCCGGTGATTTTTTGGCGATTTCCCTTTTCCTCACGTGGCACCCTGGTTGCACAGCGATATAATCCTCGCTAAAAGCACCAAAAGCAAAACCAAGGTTGACCTCGTGTCAAAGGTAAAAAATTATCGCATTTAGGTCAATTACCGGATAATTATCAGATAATTTTATTACGTCAGAATAGGTTAAACACCCGTTTCTGCAGCACTTTTATCAGATAATTTTTATCGGGATAATTTATCGGATAATTTTTTCCTGCGGAAACACGGCCTTAGTCTCACCAAAAAAACTCACTGTGATTGCAAAATTACTATCTGGATGCGTAGGTGGCATTTAGCTTAGTTGCCTAAATTTGTAGTGCAACTGTGCTGTGCAAACATCCTTGTAGTATTTCAGCTGCTGGGTTAAAACACAACTTACAAAAACAATAAAGTTTTTTGGATGGTCCTACAGCAGAATTTAAAAAACATTTTTATAAATATCAAGAATTACATGAAGGCTATACTTAGGTTGGACCTGACTTATGCCAGCTGTCACAAATATTTTTCCCAAAGTGTTTCTGTAATAAAAAGTGTTGAGGCATGCCTAAATCTTGGGTTTTGTAGTAATCTAAATATTCCTGTAGTATGCCCAGAAATGTCTTATTGACGGCCAATCGATTGTATTGCAGGCCCTGTGAATGTCACAAAGGAAATTGCATGCTGAACAAACTAGGTAACTTCCGCTTCCACACATTCGGCAAAGTATTTCTCATTTTATAGAATAATTAAACTGTTAAAATAGGAATGATTGAATCACTCTAGGCCTATAGGCCTAGAATTATTTAGAAAATGTAGGCCTATGGTTGGTATACGACAACCTAAATATTGGCCTAGGCCTATATCCACTTCCTATAATTAAATTTACAATCCGGCCTAGGCTAGGTTTTAACTTATCCTAGCTTAGGCTTACTAGCCAGGCTACTAGGGCCTAGGTAGTACTAGGCCTACTAGTAGAAGTATGCCTAGCCTAGGCCTATGCGTATAGAGGGCCTAGGCTAGGCCTATGCTTAGCCCGAGGGAAACCGGCCTGCCTTGGCCAAAAGGCCAGTTTTAGGGCTAAGCCTAGGCCTACTAGGCCCTAGTAGCCTGGCTAGTAAGCCTAAGCTAGGTAGGCTAGGCTAGGCCTACCTAGACACTTTGATTTCTCAAAAATCTAACCTTCTCCATCTTTTTGTTGCTATTTTTACAATACAAGTAAATTAATTAATTAATATGTCGAGGCCTAGACCTAGTAGGTGCCTATGATAGACCTAAAAGCTGGTTAAATAATAAAGATCGTTGTCTCTCCTGTACATCGGAAAAGTTTGGAAAACTATGTGAAAGGTCGACCGGTCACAGCAGGTCGATTGTTAGGTCATCAATGATGTAATCTTGAGCAGCCGTGATTGGGTAATAAATTTAAGATTTGACCATTGGGTGTACATCCCCATTAGAAAGTTTTGTCTTTAATTCGTATGACAATGGATTGGATTAGTTTCTATTAATTGATAACTTAACTTTTGTAGACTTTTGGAAGGGGGGGGGGGTGGCGGAAGGGGAAATAGAGATTCAAAGTTTTAGGGGGTTGGGGAATGCTCCCCAGGAAATTTTGGTCTTCAGATGTCTGGAAACGTCTTCAGGAGCGTGTTAAGAGATCACTTCTTGTCTTATGATTGCTGAATATTTTCGTTTTTTATAGGCCATGTTAATAATATATTTTACTTTCCGAGAGGTGGGGGACCCCATCCCCTTAAACCCGTCCTGTACAGTAATATCCAATACCCTAAATTTCTTTGCAAATGTATGGTAATAACCCCATTACCTGAACTGCGACCTCTGCCACCAATTGATCCAAATCCAGCTCCAGACGTTGTTCCTGATGGAGGAGAACCTGGGCCGTCACTAAAGCCCTTTCCATTCACTGACAAATGACCCAATATCTCTACATCAATGCGTTCTGCAGTAATATCAAGGACTGATCCACGAAGTAGACCACCACCTTCTATTGTCAATATACCGGATCTTTGGCCTTCGCCTGTTCCTTCGAGTACCTAGCATAATAAACACCATAGTGAACATAAGGTTGTGAGATGATCTGGGACGAACGAAAACAACTAATATATTGAGCAAAGGAGAGGAAAAGATGGAAGGCATTTTGGGGAGGCATAATGCCTTGCAATCAACTTGGAATAGTACACACGTGCATTCATAACCAATGTTTTAGTTAGCAATTTCTACAAAGAATTTTAATATTATCCCAGTCATGCCTGCAACATAATTCTGCAGTTATAATCAGGTAGAATTTCCACTTAGGTTCCCGACCACCGTGTGGTGGGTGAAAAGGTGGTCAGTGTGACCCACGAAAGGACCATATACCTTGAATTTTTCGATAATGTGGCTGATGCAGCATTTTGTGTCTAGAATTCCGTTCTCCTGTGTGGAGAGTGATAGTATGTACCAAGTGCCTTCGGGACCGTCGAGTACTGGAAAATTTTCAAAATTGTGTGTTTTTTTTCTGAATTGACCCTACCCCACTGCCTGGGGCCCAGTGTCGCCTTATTTGTTTTTCTACTGGCTACGGCTCTGTTTGCATTAAAATACCAGCAACTATCAGGTATCAAGTTGTTGGAAATGAATGATCCTTCATTAAAGTTATATTGACGGGGAAAGGAGTGGATTTCTGGTATAATGAGTGAGGTTTCACAAAATAAAAGTGGCGAAAAACGAAAACGGATACGTCATAAATTATTGTAACGTTTAAATAGAATACCTTGTATATCTTTCACAGATGGTAGGATGATCATCAATGATTCCTAGGTTAAAAATGTGATTTTTTTTAAGCACATTTAGGAGGTTTAAAAAATGGAAGTGTGACGTATTCATTTTTGTATTTTGTAAATTTGCGAAACCTAGATAATGGTAAAGACTGTTGTTAAACAATTACTTTTTTCTACTGGATACGGCTATGTTTGGATGGATCAAAAAATTGAAAATAAAAAAAAAACATTCATAAAGAATTTAAATTAAGGTTATTTGATATAGATAAACAGAGATATTTCGAACAATTTTCTTTATATTCTAAACTAAGGTTTTTTTTAAGTTGTTTAAAACAAAAATTGAAATTAGTCCTCATCATATACATATTAAATATTTAAATCAGAGGAAATTTTTTACTAAATTCCGTTTGGGAATTCTCGATTTAGAAATTGAAAAGTTCCGGTAGAAGATGATCGTATTTGTAAATTATGTAATATAAGATCAGTTGAAGATGAATATCATTTCCTTTTAATTTGTCCATACTTTAAAGACCTAAGAGATATATTTTTACCTAAGTTTTTTCATGTATACCCAATTATCAATAAATTAAAATTATTAATGTCTAATGTTAATCTTGTAAAGAAAGTTTCGAACTATTTATATTTAAGTTATCTAAGAGGAATTGATTTTTTAGCAACAGAATGTATAAAATAAGATATAAGGGCCTAAAAGTCGGTCGGTCTATGGGTCGAAAGGACGCATTTATAATTTCAGTTTTGTTTAAAACTAGAACCGTATATAAATCATAAACACAGAACTTATAGAACGATGAGATTACCTTGATAACCCATCTGTCGTCTTCATTTTCATCTTCACTTTTGAAGTCCAAGACTCCATTTTCTTGAATCGTAATACCGACGCATTCTATGTATCGTGTGCTTGGGAGTTCCATCGATAACGTTGTACCTGAGTTGACTAGTAAAAAAAACTGTATTATTCTATTATTTGTTTCATAGAATGATATAGACCAAATGAAGAAATATTTACTTTCGGAACTGGAAAAAAATGATAAATTAATCATATTCCAAGAAAGAGAGACGGCATACTGATAGAAGTTACAGAAAGACAACGGAGGAGAAATGACCATATTACAGTAGAAGTGTCCAAAACGCACAAGGCAGATGACAATTGATCTGTTTAATCGCGGAAGACGAAAATATACGAGAAATAAACATGTTTTTTATGTTTAATATAAACATGTTTTTTATGTTTAATATCAATTATTATTATTACAATTCGCAAATTATATATAGTATTCTCCCTGACGCAAGGCGTACATACCACATTGCAGTACCCGCTGCTTATTGGGCTCAAATTCTATCGCTAGCCACTAAGTGCTAGCTCGGTGGTCTAGTGGTGCAGATGCCTGGCTAGGTACCTGGAGATTGTGGGTTCAAGTCTCACCCGAGAACAACTTGATCGCGAGTATTCTCAACTGTACTAAGAATCCGGTACATTTACACGTCAGGGTTGGGCAGACAAATTAGAAATAGATATGTCAAATTTGTCGAATTGTTGATGATCGTCGTAAAATGCCGACCAATATGACAGATATTCAAGATGATTAATCCAAAGGTTACAATAATTTATGACGTTATCTGTTTTGGTATCGTGAAGTTGCAAAACCTCCCGATTAAGTATTTTTATCCTGAAAACTGAACGTTTTTTACTTACTTTATGCATGTATTACCCCCCCCCCCCCCCCCACTATTTTTGCTGGATCCTGGATCCGTCCCGGACTCAGGACAAGTTTAGGACTCTTGTACCGAGAAAAAACCGAGGCAATCATCTTCTGTTCTTCTGTTGTATTGCCTTAGAAAGAACATAGTGTGCAGCCAGTCTTGAAACAATGACCTCTGGATTAAAAGGCAAGCATGTTAACCACCAAGATCGGTGTTCGACCTCGATCATGTTACTCAGATGCAGTGCCGGATTTAAGGGGGGAGGGGCTTAACAGGCTTTTTTTTGCTTGTCAAAACCAAAACTGGGATTTAAGTAAGCCCCTCCCCTCCCCGCCCTAAATCACAATCCTGGATCCGCCCAAGAGATGTGAGTAAACGTGTAATTATCCCGATCTAAAAATTACATGAAAACGTAATAGCATGCATTTTATTACCGGTTGCTGATAGTTTTGTAAAGCATCATGTAGGGGCGGATCCAGGATTTCTAAAAGAATGTAACTCTAGTCCGGTATGGGGGGCCACTGAGTGTCCCACGTGGAGTCCAGGGTTGAAAAAAAACATTACTGCTAAAAGGGGAGCGCCCCTCAATATATGTGTGTCTTGTGCCTCTAAGTAAATAAGATAATGTCGCTTTGTTACCATAGCCGATAAGAAGATGTGCTCTAGATGCGTCTAACGTTCCCCAAATCTTCACATGTGAACTTATTAAGTTTTGCGATGTGCAGTCGGTCCTATAAGACTGTCTAAATTCAACGGTTGCCGTTGGCAATATCCAAGTTGCTCCTTCATAGATGTAAGGGGCCCATGTTACATTCGCTCGTATGTAAGGCGAGATCTACATATATAAAATAACGTAGTCTGTTATTATTTTTTGGTAAAAACTATAACACTTATATTAAGAGAAGATATATTATACATAAGAGTAAATATAAACAGCAACATGAAGAAAATGGTATGATGATTTGATTGAAGAAACCAAACGGACATTATAGCATAAAAAAATGTGATCATGAGGTAGTGAACATTCGATAAGTAACTAACTGTTATTAATAATAATATGTGACATTTATATAGTGCTTATTGCCAAGGCCTCTAAGCGCTTCACATTCAGTGGCGGATCCAGGATCCACCGAAGGGGGGGGGGGGTCACACTTTTCCACTCCGGGTAGGCGTGGTTGGCAATTATTTTCTGACGAGCAAAAAAAAAGGAAAAAGGTAAGCGATTTTGGGCCCGGCGCAATTACCTTAATAGGGGCGTGCGTCGGTTGCGCCCCCCTACTTTTCAAAGAGATAGGGGGTATAAACCAGTTCCGTTTTAGTGGGAAAAGCACAGAAAGACTGACTGCGCCAGGGGGTGGGTTGGGAGAGGGAAGATCCCCGTCCCAAGAAAATTTTGAGAATTATAAACCTCTAGACGCTCAAATAGAGCACCTTGGACTATTTGAAAAGTGGGGATTCACAAAAAAAGAGTGGACAATTTTTTTCTCTTTACATTTTTAAGAAGCGAGCAATTTTGGTTAGGGGACAGGGAACGTCCAGGACCCCCGGTTGGGGTCGAGGGGCCGAAGGCTCCGGAAAATTTTGCGTTATTTTATATGCTAAAAGCCACATTAG
>JAOTQE010007203.1:0-11029 GCA_025631205.1 Nesometra sesokonis
CCTGTTCAAACACATGTACAAGTTAAGGATTAACTTCTTGTTACTTACACTGTGCGTAGCTTTCCGCGTCTTATTGTTGGATCGACTTGTTGATTTAATGCTTACTTTGGAAATTGTTTTCTTTCATTATCGCATTGTCCAAATGTTGTGAAATATTGTCAGCTGGTCACAACTAATTGATCTATAGGTGTGTCCACAGAAATTTCAATCCCGGAGTTGCCCTTTAAATAAAAATCAAATTTCATACACAAATTTAAACATTTACTTGTCATTCAGGTAAATTTACAAATTTAGAAATCTTTAAATACAGACAGACAACACTTTGTGACCTGATAAATTTATATAACATTTTGTTTACACATTTGACCACAGACTAAAGGTCTCTGTCTCTCAACTTTATAGAATTGTCAACTATCTAATTTTGACCTTTGTCTTCTTGTTTAAGATTTTAAGAAATAAGAATTCCGGTATGTTTATTTTATTTATAATAAATTTATTTCCTCCATGGTTTAATGTTCCATTGTTATTGTTAATTTAAATAGCTAGTAGATTAAATTTATAATAATTTAGATAAAGTTCATGCTGATGTTGACATTTTTTTAATTTCTAAAGTAATCAGGGGTGGATGTAGACTTCTGGAAAGCGGTAGCGGTAGAGAGTCAAAGTTTTATGGGAGTCTTGGGGAATGATCCCCCGGAATTAAAATTTTGGTCAATAGATCTCTGGAAATGGCCTCAGGGGCATGTTAAGGATTTAATTCTTATCTTATGATTGCCGAATATTTTTTTCAGTTATAGACAATATTAATAATATTGATATATTTTACTTTCCGAAAGTGGAGGTAGGCAGAGCTCCTGCTAATAACCTTTTTGAAAAAATGGGGATATGTGCAAGATGTCCAAGACAGATCCCATGCATGAGTATTCCCTGTTATCGTTTTTCTCTATAAGACTGAAATTATTTCATCATGACTACTAATTCCAAATTTAAAAAAAATTAATTTGTCAGTTATTAAAAGACTTATAATACCATTGAAATGGAATAATTAAACACCTGAATTAGGCCCAATGGTGCAGAATGACCTTGTACTGACATTGATATTAATTTAAATTGATACAACTCAATGACATTGAGTTGTCTTTCAAGATGTGTTTCTTTTTACAAAGCTAGTTTTATAAATAGAATGTAAATCCTGTTTCCATGTTTGATATTTAACACCATGAAACAAATATGGCCTAATAAATAATTTTTTAATTTAAACCAAAAATGAATACACATGTGTGTGACTTTTCTTTTTCTTCACACATACATGAATGTGGTCTTGTCCAAGTTCACATTCATGAGCTTATATCTGGATATACTCCAGTGCATTTGCTAAGGTCCGGTAATAGGTTCTTTCTTTTAGTACCAAAAGTTTCACTGTATATGGCAGAAGATGTTGTGCGTCAGCAGCTCATGCACTCTGGCACAAACTTCCTATCGATGTGAAAAATGCTCCCTCTGTCCAATATCTTTAAAGAATGACTGGAATCATTTTTGTTTTAAATCTTAACTTTTTACCCCAGAACCTAATCACATAAATATCAGGTTGGTGTCCGGCTGGATTTCGTAGATCTATTACTAATTCTACTAAACTGTATAACGCCTAATAGTATTAGGCGCTATATACAGAAATTGCCTATTATTACTAATTATATATCATCATCGCCACCACCGCTGCCACCACTACTATTACGTATACAGTTTTGGTTTTAAAAATTAACAAATTATTTAGTATACTAGTGTTTAGCACTCATGGCAATCCTCATGGTGCTACACCGTTGTCTCAGTGTATTGTCTTATGTCTTTGACTTTGACAGGTACTCCGCAACACTTCCATGTTGAAGTCAAATGCGGAGGACATTGAGTGCGCGAATAATTTATTGACGTAGGTAATCCTATTGACGTAGGTATGTATACCTGGAAATTGAATAAAATAACAAATAAATTAACTCAAGACCAGATGAAATTATTGATGTTCTTGTGCATCATAGATTTTCATAAAACCTGGTGCACATTGAGGGAGATCAGCAAAGTCCCTCTTGTCACACTGCTCAGCAGTAGTAAGGTTTCACAAATTTACAAAATATGAAAACGAAAACGGATATGTCACTCTTCTTTTTTTTGCTAAATGTTTTCAAAAATATATAAATTTTTCCAAATATGAGTTGTTGATGATCGTGCTAAAATATTTACCAAATATAATATATTCAAGTTATTCTATTCAAACGTTACAAGAATTTATGACGTTTTCATTTTCGCATTTCGTAAAGTTGCAAAACCTCACTGTTACCTCTTTGCTGAACACTGCAAGGAAAATGAGTACAAACATGCGATTTGTTGCACACGAGAGAGCTTTGAACAATCTGATTGGTGAAGATAGTGGAATCAGCACGCTTCAATTCATTTTGGTTGATATTGACATGTAACAGCAGAATAATAAGCATTTTTCATAGCTTTTTTCACACATTGTGAGCAAAGTTCCTCAAATATTCAAAAATTATCAAACATGATAGATACTTTGCTCATGCCTCGCAAGGCACTTTGCTCACCGAAAGTTACATGCACATTGCAAGTAAAGCGCCACGAGAGGCAGTTTGCTGAGAAAAATTCATCAAGTGTGCGCCAAGCTTGAGGCCATGGTTACTAATTAGCTATATAGAGGAGAAGATGTTAATGATTAACTGACGACACATCAATCTCTTCTCATCACTAGCTTCATCAACCTAGTACATTTTCAAAAAGTTAATTATATTCCTTTAGTAATGACATTATTGATTTTTACAAATAGTCAATACTTTCAAATACGATGGTACAGAATATTTTAATGAGAAAGATGGGATATCAATAGCCGAGTTGATTACAATATCCCATCTTTTACAGGATTAATAATTATGGCATCATAAAAAAATATTGATTATTTGCTAATATACATCACTTACTGGTTTTATGTTCCAGTATTTATGTTCTTAATTACTTACTATCCTAGAACTAGGCTAGGTTCGACATACTGTACATGAGTGTCCCACTAATTGTCGCATGCTATTAAAACTGTTCAATAGTATTTTTAGTCATAAATTGGTGAGTTTATCATTTTTAACTCAATAACATGACCATACAGTAAACTCTCCCAATACCGGACTCTCAGCAAACCGGAATTCACAAAAAACCAGACTTTTTTAAAAGTCCTAGCATTTCATCCCAGGAGTCATGGGTCTGCACAAACTAAGATTTAATGTGATGTAAAGTTGTTTAATATATGAGGCAGGTCATCGCAAACCACCAAGTTGTCGCAAAATTGAAAAACTCAGTTGATAATAAAATCATATTACACTTGTAAGCTTTAAGATGAGGGGTCAATTATCAAAATCATACATCTACAACAAAGTAATAGAACCAAACAAATTTCATTTGTATTTGTTTATATTTCATGTTGTTTATTTGATTATTTCTCAAGAAATTCCTGTGGGACAACTTGATGGTTTTGCTATGACTAGCCTCATATTGAGATGAGACCGTGTGTTAATTAATGGCAATGCCTTATATGATACTGTATATGATGTTGCTATGACTAGCAATTAAGGTTACTAGTTACCAAGTAGGTTAACTACTTTACGTATTTACACTATCTCCCAATAAGCTGCATTCAACGATTTCTCGCCACTTGATTGATGCTTGGGTCAAGTCAGATTTTTTTGTCCACTTTTTCTAATATCTTTCCCCAAATAATAATATGTGAAGTTTATATAGCGCTTATTGCCAAAGCCTCTAAGCGCTTCACAATTATTACCCCCAGTCATTGAAACAAACACCCATGGAACACAATCCATTCAATAATGTTGTTGCAGCCGTAATCAGCGCATATGGCATTTGCACCTCCCAAATACCCACTTATACTCCTGGGTGGAGAGAGGCAAATAAACTATACTAGTGCCTTTGGTCACATCACCTGAGGTACTCAAAGTACACCCGTCCCAAAATAGGATGAAGTGGCGAGAATTTTTTTTTTATTTTTCATTTACCAATGCTTTTGTTTTAAAATTAAACTAATCATTTGTCATCGTCGTCAAAGCAATCTCTAGTCAGAGCGTAGCTTCTCTGACAGTATCTCAAACCCGTCCTCTATCTTCTGCTGCTCTATTTGCTTGTTTCATAGAACCAAACACTTCTATGATGGTCTTCTCGCATTTGCATCTTGGTCTTCCTCTCTTTCTCTTTCCTGAGATGTAAGTCTCCAGCACTCTCTTTTCCATACCATCTTGCTGCGTAATGTGGCCAAAGTAGGATAGTATCTGTTTCCTTATATACTGCAGCAGCCAATTGTTATTTGCAATCCCTAGATCTTCTCTTATGCTGTCATTATGTATAAATGCTTTTGATTTTATATTAATCATTTGTATGTTGTACTTAGTTCTTTTAGAACTTCAGCATGGGTGGAGCAGTTAGCACCGGTGAGGACAATGACCATCTGGTCGACAACCTCAAAGATGCCGAGTACATCAAGACCAAAGGCGTTGAAGATGTCTTCCGTGCCGTTGATCGTAGTCACTACTATCTGGATGATCACAAAGACAATGCATACAAGGACCTAGCTTGGAAGCATGGTAACATCCATCTATCGGCTCCTTGTATATACTCAGAGGTTATGGAATCATTGCAGCTGAAGCCTGGCTTGTCATTCCTCAATCTTGGATCTGGAACGGGTTATTTAAGCACAATGGTGGGATTAGTATTAGGTATGTTTTTGTGGTTATCAGTCTTGCTTTGCAGTCTCTAGTAGGCAGTTACCAATGTGTGCTCTTTGGTGTTTAGACCTTAAGATATGTGCTTAAGATCTTAAGACCTAAGACTTAAGATATTAAGACCTTAAGATCTGTGCTGGGTACCTCAACCGATCATGCTTAGATATCCTCAGCTTGCGTCGAAAAGGAGTTGCAATCTCTAGTAGGCAGTTACCAATGTGTGCTCTTTGGTGTTTAGACCTTAAGATCTGTGCTTAAGATCTTAAGACCTAAGACTTAAGATATTAAGACCTTAAGATCTGTGCTGGGTACCTTAACCGATCATGCTTAGATACCCTCAGCTTGCATCAAAAAGGAGTTGTAAAATTGACATGTAAATAAAATCCATCATGGGATGTTTCAACCTTAGGTGCATGTAGACTACAGTACAGGGTTGATAAACCAAAGTACACTATCTGGAAAATTGATCAAAAAGGCAGTCCGAAACGTGGTTTTTGCAAATTATATTGTTATTTTGTGAAAAACTACATGCTTTAATTTTTAGCACTTTTTGAGCTTTGGTTATTGGAATACTTGTTATTGAAATCAGTGTAAATTGATGAAATGCAAATTGAAAGTTAATGGAAATTGAGATGGGATTAGTGAAACTGAGAATGACTGTCAATGCTAGGTGCATAATTAATTAATAATTTTGCATAAACTATTTGGATAAATAAATTTAAAAAAAAGTAAAACCTTTTCTGAACCCGAAGGCTCATTGGCCAGAATCTTATTTCCAGTATCTGTAGTGTGAAGTGGATGAGAGTTTGATATTCCCCCAGGATGGGATGCTAGTCCATCACAAGTTATTTTCCAGTAAGTACCCATCGTATAGCTGAAAAGACTGAAGCAATGTGAGTAAAATGCATTGCTCAAGTTGACAAGTAACATACAGCTGAGAGTCTCTAACTCCCGACCTTGATTTTGAATTTTTTGTTTGCTGCACTTAGCCAACATAAAGTTTTTTTTTTAAGTCCTAATTATAACATAATTCCATCACAGCTTATATTAAATGCATTTTATTATTTCCCCCTCAGGTGCAAATGGTATCAACCATGGTGTAGAAATCCATGAAAATGTCATTACATACGCTCAAGAGAAGCTAGCCTCCTTCATTACAGACTCAGAAAAGTTTGACCGATTTGAGTTTTGTGAACCAAAGTTTGTACATGGTAAGTTTCTGATGAAAAAATATTACACTCAAACTTGTCTAATTGAGTGCAAAGGACCATTGAAAAAAATCAATCAACTTAGAAACAAATTAATGGAAAACACATCAACTGAGCATGAAAAACAAATTTGAATTTTGAAGTACAGTAGTTTGACTTAGGCAAGTTTAACTGCATTTAAAGAGTTAAAAAATCTAAAAATGCTGCGATATAAATACAGAACTCATAAACTAAGTCTCTCTTAATACAAAATTAACTTTAAAAATGAGTAAAAACTTACATTTTTTAACGAAGATTGGTTTATTCATTCTGTTTTTTTTAAATTAAAAAAACAAATGCACAAGTTCGGTCAATTAATGATGTCAGATGACACCTAATGGCCTCTTTAGAGCACACTGAACTAGCTATGACATAACCTTGCAACAGCTTCTCTTCAGTTAAGGATTCGAGACAGTTACGCCAGTATTCTTAACTGGTAATCCTACCACAAAATGGTACGCATGAGATCACAAGTTTGAGGGCTCGTTTAATTGCAAAGAGGATTCGCTCTAATAAATGTTACAAACATCAAATTCCACAGATATACAAGTAAATGTTGTCTAGTCAGGTCTTTGTAATTTTCACGCAACTTGCAGAAGTAAGCATCACTGTAATGATAGGAAAAGTAATGCAAATGTAATTTTTTGTGAGTGTTTGTATAATTGTAGATAAATTACCAAAGGTTCTACAATTTTTTTTTAATCTTGCAGGACTGGAGCTTTCCCCTGGTTTCCTTAACTCGATTTAAACCATGTGTGATACAATGTATACAGAAATTTTGATACAAATTATATGACTGAGTAGACTGAATTTGGATACAATGCTTTGCCCAAAGTACAAACTGACAAGTATCAAACTCCCAACCTTTCAATTAGGAATCTTACAATGGTTTTAACTTTGTGTTTTCTAGGTAAACTGTCTACTTCTTCTAGGTGCCATATCTAAAGACTTCAGCTATTATGACGTGCCATATTGTCCTGTTGTTAGCTCATCTCCACAGCTCCTCTTCCTGATGTTGAGCTCCATTTTTCCCCAACCATTTCCTAAAACTCAACATCCATGTAACTCTTCTTCTTCCCCTCCTTCTCTTTCCTTCAATCCTTCCTGTCAATGTCAAATTCTCCAGACCTTCTCTTCTAATCACATTAACCAGAAATCTCATTTGTCTCATTCTCACATCTCTCACCAGCTTCTTATCTACTCCTGCTCTACAAGACACTTGCTCATTGCTAACTTTGTCTGTCCAAAGTATTCTCATCATTTTCCTTCACCAGACTTCACAACTTTCTGGCCGCTATATCTCTGATGTTACTGTCCATGTCTCACTTCCATACGTTAACACAGGGTAGACATAGCAATTAAGAACCCATGTTCTGGTTCTAATACTCATAGTGTCTATTATTACTGTCAATTGGAAATCTTTGGTTTTAACTTTGTGTTCCCTAGGTAACTCTCTATTACCATCAATTAGGAATCTTATAATGATTGTAACTCTGTGTTCCCTCGGTAACTCTCTATTACCATCAATTAGGAATCTTATAATGATTGTAACTTTGTGTTCCCTAGGTAACTGTCTGCTATTGCCATCGGGAACACGTCAGTATGATCGTGTTTACTGCGGTGCTGCATGTCCCCCGGAACATCAGAACTACATGAAGAACCTTATCAAAGTTGGTGGTATACTAGTCATGCCCCTTGATGATCAGGTAATATTTGATTGCTTGTTCTTTCATCTGTTTTTTTGGAATTTCATTTCCATATTATGTAAACCATATATGGGAGGCCTTTACTATTGTAAACAAAAATATGCACTGGAGAGAAGCTGAATTGATCCTACTTAAAACCTGTTTCCCGTTGATTGAAGTGAAAATCTTTGAAGTTGACCCTGTCTCAACTGCCACAATTTTCAACTCAATGCAACTTGCCGCAACTCAGTGATGGACAGAAATCAGGCATAAGTTATGGAAAATTTTGTTGTTCAAGGTGGAAAAACCACAGTAGACACAATTAAATCATGTAAACAAAAATATAATCTAAGACCTTCTATGTGATCGGGTCTGATCTCATATTGTACATGAATGAATATTTTTAATCTACTACTTAGGGACCATGTCAAAATTATCCTGCTGCAGTTACTGCAGTAATTCAGGTATAACAGTATTTGTAGTTGGGTAACAAAAAAAAAGAATTACTGATAAAAAAACATGAGAACTTGTATGTCATTGCAGCCACTAAAACAGAAATAATGGCACCGGATTACTGCAGTAACTTCAATGTACTTATCTGGTAACTGCAGTAGAATAATTTTGACATGATCCCTAACTATACCATACTTTTGCAAAAGTCCTCAGGTGCTTCCAACAGTTTACTACTGTTTAAAGGATTGACTTTTCAAATAGGGGTGTTATAAAACTAGTGTAAATTGAGGGAGCTCTAATGGAAAATAATGAGGATGAAGGAAGTTGACTATGTTAAAAACATATAATTAATGAATAACTTTGCATAAAACAAGCTATTAGATGGATGAATGCTTTTCAGATTTGAGGGGGATGTCTACTCAAATTTGTAAGAAAAAAAATCATGGTTAGTCGGGTGACTTTTTGAGAGCGCTAAGCACTTAAGTTGAGCAGACAATTTTCTTTGTATAAATGTTCACTAAAACACATTCTTTAACTTCTTTAAACAGCTTTTACAGTTCACACGAAAGGATGAAAATAGTTGGGAATCAAAAAGCGCCCTTCCAGTCTCCTTTGCATCCCTCGTCGCCCCATCACGGGAACAACAAGGAATTCTAGAAACCATAGATCTGCGTAAGTAGAATTGTTTTGGTTTTTTTAACGTCTGTTGCAATTCTTGTTTAGATCAATGTGTTTTACCGGATTGATTATGATCGATGGAAGCCGAGTATTTTAAAGAATGTACTCTTTGCGCCCTTAATACTTCCCTCTGACACTGATTATGAAGATAGTAACTCTCTGCTATGTCTTGGTAAGTTGTGTTAATATTCGCTAAGAAAAATAGTAATAGTCATACAAAAAAAGAAACTAACTAATGCCATGGTGCGAGTTGTATAGTCGAGCGGTTAAGGCAGGGGAGCCGTGACTCAAACAATAACAACAGCATGGGTTCGAGGCCCGCTCGTACCATGGTTCTGGTGGTGGAACAAGTCTTTTCGGATAAGGACTATAAACTGTTAGGCCCAGTGTACACAGACGGCTCATGTGCACTACAAAGAACCCAGTTCATCTTTCGAGATGAGTAGGGGGTTACCCCGGTGTACTGGTCCATACATCCCCTGCTGTGGACAGAAGAATGTAGCACCCGTTTTTCAGGCAGCAGGACACGACAGTACCCTTAATGGCGTAGAAAGTCATATAAATGTGTAACATCTGGTCCACAGCGCCTTGAGAATTTATTTATTCTTCAGTGTGTTGGTGCTTAGTAGATAGTGGTACTGAAATGAATATAGCCTACTTTAAATTGTTGCCCAAAATAATAAAATAATAATAATAATAATATGTGACGTTTATATAGCGCTTATTGCCAAGGCCTCTAAGCGCTTCACAATTATTACCCCTAGTCATTGAAACAAACACCTATGAAATACAATCCATTCCATAATTTTGCAGCTGTAGTCAGTGCATGTGTATTTGTACCTCGCAGGTACCCATTTATACTTCTGGGTGGAGAGAGGCAACGTGGATAAAGTTTCTAGGAACACAAACAGCTGACCACAGTGAGCATTGAACCACCGACCTCATGATTGGAGGTCTGAAACACCACCGGTGCGCCAACTGCTTCCACAAAAAATAGTGACATGCTTATGCCTTATTGCACAGAAACAAATTCTTCTTGAATATAAACTATAAACCATAGGTGCAGTGTACACAGACAGCTCATATGCACTATAAAGAACCAAATATAACTTTTGGGATATAGTAGGGAATCACCCTGATGTACTGGTACATACACAGCCCCTGTTGTGAACAGAAATATGTGTGCTACTACGAAGGACATGATGTGACACTTGGGGGAGAAAAAAGTTATTGAATGTGTAACATCCATTCCACTCTGCACATTTGATGATAATTTCTAATTGGCGCAATATAAATGTTTGAGCATTACTATTATTGTTATTAAAATAAACATATATCATATAAACATTTATACATGTGTTTCAGTTTATTTAGCTCTGTATACAGTACCGGTACATTATGTGCAAAGTTCACAATAGAATATTCTTAAGTACCACTTATTATAATTTTTATCTCAAATTATAAGCACTGCAGCGCTTATTGGGGATTGGCACTTATAAAGCACAGTCACGTTTGTTGCGATGTTTATTGGAGAGTCTGAAGTGGATTTACTTCCAGTGGGATCCTTCTGGTGGTGATTGGGCAGTTATTAGCACTGCCCAATTTAACATTCTAATTATTTTTACTTTTCCAAACATTTTTCCTGCAAAATCTACAAAAAAACTTAGAACATTTAAATCCACGCAACATGAATTATTCTAGAGTAAAATGCTCTTACACCCGGAATCTTCAGTGGAAGCGCAGACCTGGTGAGCGGTCACTCTTGCTGTTTTGATACACTATGCCAACGCAAAAAAATCCTGTAAAATGTTAAATTTCAATTTAAAATAAATGTTATGCACTGTTATAAAACAACAGATGTATCAATCAATTTTTTTAAGATATTAAAGTTTAAACATCAGAAACATAACAGGCTGCAGTACATTGAATTTAGTTATCAAAATATGTAAAAATACTGTCGAGTAATTAAGATGATAAGGTATTGAAATTAGTTTAAAGCTTGGCACCAATTAGTTAGTTTAGTTAGTTAGTTTAGTTAGTGTAAAGCTTGGCACCAATTAGTTAGTTAGTTAGTTAGTTTAGTTAGTTTAAAGCTTGGCACCAATTAGTTAGTTAGTTAGTTAGTTAGTTTAGTTAGTTTAAAGCTTGGCACCAATTAGTTAGTTAGTTAGTTAGTTAGTTTAGT
>JAOTQE010007214.1:0-11180 GCA_025631205.1 Nesometra sesokonis
ACGATTGATTGATCGAACGATTGATTTGTAATTTGGTATGTTGATTGATTGGTTGATTTGTTGGCTGGTTGGTTGGTGGTTTTGTTTGTTGGTTAGTAGGTTGGTTGGTTGGTTGGTTGGTTGGCTGAGTGGCTGGTTGGTTGGTTGGTTGGTTGATTGGTCCTTATCGCGGTCGTTGGTGTGTCTGTCGGTCACTTAGTTGTATGAAAAACATGTAATTAAATTGAATTTCCAGTTAAATTAAACAGAATTTCGCATGCACTAAGATATGAATAACATGAGAATCTCTGATTGTAGAAGTAAAACGAAGAACACGAGCCTGAATAATTAAGGAAGTCATTAAGATTACCTTCATTAGATATAGGCCTACTTGTTTCACTCCGAGGATTCACCTACTTAGTATAACACCACTTTTTCCTTTAGACGAAACTAGTTAAGTGTTCTTATCATTTAGTATGGCATCCTTTGGACTTAAGAGATTGATATATTAATGTCAAATTGTAAAAAAGAAAATGGCAGTATCATCCGCTTGCATAATGATTTAATATGGATTTTGAGTGGGTTAACTATTGTTATTAAAGAAACTGAAAGACAAACTGGATAGTCATCGTAAAGTTTAATCCATATAAAAAAAATGTTTGTATGTAATGCACTGTAAAAAAAATCCGTAAATTTACGGGAAAATCCTGGCAGCCAGGATACCAAGAAAATCCCGTAAATTTTACGGGAATTTGTATTTTTGTACAGTAAATTTTACGGAAATTTTACTGTTACATGAAAATTTACAGAAAAAGCCCTAGTAGCTAAGATGGCAAGAAAACCCCGTAAATTTTACTGGCCAATGCCCATAAAATTTACGGGATTTTCTTGGCATCCTGGCTGCCAGGACTTTTCCCGTTTTTTTTACAGTGCAATTTTTTACAGTGAACATGTACAAATATACTGCACCTAATATCCACGGAACACCAGAGTGGCACTTTGTTCGCAGTGTATGTCACATTCAATTACTAAAATTAACGCACACTCTGCGAGCTGAGTGTAACGCGTGTTCGTTTGCTGAGCACTTTCGTCAATTGTGTGCTGGGAGTTATTAGTTCAGAAATTGGTGTTTTAAATGATTTTGTATTTCACAAAAAAGCCAGCTTACGAATTAAGTACAGTATTAACACCCCTGGCCAGGATAACAATAATAATGTAATAGCCTACGCCGATTGGTTTCAAATTAGAAAACCTTAAGTGGTGAAGTTTTATTTACGTTTAATCAAACTGTATTAGATGTTAATTTTGTACTTAGTTTTAATGTATAAACTGCAACTTGGAATTAATTAAAAGACTGCGCATAGTGTAGGCTATAAGCATCCATGTCATTAAGTAACTTAATGTAGAAGCAATTAAATTCTACTGAGAAAATCACGTGTTTTGGGGTTATTAGTGTTAATAATTAATCATAATGTAACAAGGGCTCATCAGGAATTTGCCGCCATTGTTTCCTCGACTATAATGATCGCATTTATATGATAACAATGCTGAATTTATAATAAGCTGGCATAATTGCTAATTTTGTGCATGAAAAACATATTAAAATATTTAATCTTACCTACTTAAGAACATAAAGTATCAACTATTTAGCAACACAATTGAATATAAATCCATGCTGTAGATTAAGGTTGGAAAAAATGGGACTCTTAATACCAAGCGATTATAGAAAGGCAAATGATGATTAAATTTCTCCTTCCCTTCGGGTATGAACTCTATGGTTAGTGGGACTTAAAATTCATCAGTCTTTGAAATCCAGTTTTGTTTATACATTAAAAAGCAGTTGAATTTAGAATTAGTGCTATGACTAACTTGATTATGGATAAATTCCGTACAGTTATCATTGATGCTCTGATATGTAGCAGGTCCTCAGAATATTTACGAGCTTCTCCACTTTGATCTGTCTTGTGCGCTTCTGTTCACATCGACATATTTTCTTTTCATCGTGGAGTAACATCATTCTCCTATCCGCTGGTCTCTTCCCTTCCATTACATCTATCATTAGTCCGTTTCTTTTTAAAACATGTTTTCTTTCCCTTCTCTATTGTTTCAATCAGCCCTGTTTCAGTATTCATAACAGTAATGCATCTTCATTTGTTTTGTTACTCCATCCATGCCACCTTATATTTAATATTTTTTCCAGATCCACATCTCAAACACTTTTAGCGTTCAAACTGCTTCTTCTCTCATTGTCCAAGTTGATACATAGAGCACGATGCTCCATATCAAACACTTCTATAGCTATTCCTTATCTTCACAACCAGATCTAATCCTCCTGACAAGATGTGTATTAGGCTGCTGCCATCTACCATGTTACCTTCTAGTTATTTCCATATTCTTTTCCATAGGTTCCTGCTTTGAGATATGCATCACCTTTCTTATCATTCCGTGGAATTCACATACTCTTACTAGACTATCAATCAATTCCTGCAATCAATCCTCTGTATCTGCCATAATCGCCTTGTCGTCTGCAAACCTTATCGATCTGATTCTATATAATCCACAGTGCCTCTGTCATCATTGCTTCTGCATAACCGGGTGGGCAAAAAAATTGCCCGTAATTTGACACTGAATATCTTAAAAAAAAAAACCTTTTTCGTCAGTTTCTAAGAATGTACACACTCAAGGAACATCGTGTCCTCAGTATACAGACCAAATTTCAAATTCATATGTTACGAATTCTGTTCATGGGACCTAAATCAATATAATGAGTCAAAAACGCAAATTCCGGAGATTTCTGTTACGTCTATTGGGCGAAGTGTAAAATGGAATCATTTTCATCCACGAGGCCATCTTTTTTCTTATTTTTAAGATTTCTGTGAAACTATTTTCTTTTCTGTCAACCCATTATAATTATCATATTCACAATTTGTGTTCGCTGTACAATTTTAATTCCTGTTCTTTTGTAATTTTTCTCACAGAACTCCGAGATACTCGAGGTTCATCACAATCTGTCCCTGCAATTTGTCAATGCAGATATTTGTCTTCTGTGAACAAAGTACTTTTTCCATATTATGAAAATATTTTTTTCGAAACAAACAGTTTTGGGTCAACATCCACTGCACAGTTTCCCTTCTAGAATGCATGTCCTTTCAAATTTGCTAATCGTATTGGTAACTGAACTTTTATTCCAGTTTTTTTTCATTAAGCCTAAAGACTTTCACATTTGAGGCTAGTCATGGCAAAACCACCAAGTTTTCGCACAGGAAGTTATTGAGAAATAAGCAAATAAACAACAGGAAATATAAACAAATACAAAGGAAATTTATGTCTATTTTTCTCTCTCCAGCACTTTTTATTAAACATGTTGCTATCAATTTTTTGTTCGTACCAGTCTTAAACACTAGTGCTAGACATTTTTTTCATATGATCCTTGACTGGTGCGTGTCATACAGGCTCGGCGTGTGCTCTACTCATGACATCTGACGCGCGATATAATGTGGGTCACCGGAACGCGTGTTTTGGAGGCTATGTTTTCATTTTAACCCTGTATAAAAACTACTATGGCCATGGACTTGAAAATCGGTTAATATACTACCAACAAAATGTCATTTGAATGTGTAAAGTTTTAAATAGTTTGACCAAAGCAATGTATCATCAAAGTACGGGCAATGTTTTTATGGCCACCCGATATATTAAACAAGACTGTTGATAAGCAACAACTCTGGCATTCTCCTGCCTATTATACAGCTGTCCGTTTTTCATTCGATTTTTATTGTGGTACTTTGTCCCAAGTGGAGATTTTTTATTAGTCTCTGATCCCTTCAATCAATACTGAACGTCCCCAGTTTCTGCCAACCATCCTGTTAAATGCCTTCTCTACATTGGCAAATGCCACAAAAATCTTTTGATTAAAATTAATACTTTTTCGCTTAATATCCTCATTATGTGTATGTACCGCACCCCTTCCTGAGTCCATATTGATCATTTTCTATGTGTGTGTCTGCATTTGTTGTAAGCCTTCTAGTAACAACCTGCAATATAACAATTGGCGCACGAGTTATCAGGCTGATACTTCTGAAATCGCTAAATTTGGTTGTCTTTGGTTTATTTAGTTATTTGGTCATTCTCCAGTAGATTCTCTGACACAGTCCTATGACTTTAGATTTAGTATCTCCCCTGAGATGTCATTACTCCACATGCCATTTCATGCCTTTAATTCTTTGATTGTTAGAAGTAGTTTGCATTTATTGAATTCTGGTCAAATTTCTTGTTGATCTACATCTTCGTCTTCTTCCATCATATTGCACAATTATATCAGATCCGTTTTCTTTGCTTCTCTAGTTCTTCCAGTGCTGCGCATTGGTTTATATACCATGACTTTCTTGCTTTGTCCGTTACGCCCTCTTAGTTCATTATTCTTGTTTTTGTATCGACGTCTTTCTCCGATTTTCTCTAGCATGGTTGTTTTTTCCATGGCTTCGTTATTCTTTGACATTAAATATTCAATATTTGTCCCTCCCCCCTTCCTTAATGGATTCTTTAACTTCTTCCCACTTTCAGTAAAAGTCTTTTCCAACCAAACATCTTCTATTCACGGCTTCATTCACTTTCTTAACAAAATCTTTGTTAGGATCTTTCTGTGCTTTTAAATTCCACATTTCTCTTCTCTTTCCTCTTTGGAAAGATTAACTGAAACTTCCATCTTTACTAAATTACGCTCTGAAAATTTGTCTGTTGCACACTGTTCCTGTATCTCTGAAGTAACATGATACAGTATCAGCTCGATCATGAGCTGATAAAATTTCGAAGGGGTAGGACAGGGTCAAAATCTAAAAGAAAAACGAATTTTATAACAATGGGTCGAAACGCACCTTTCAGTTACAAAATCATTTAATGTCATTGTTCGATGAACCAGTGCACTTTAGATTGTGGTTTTCAACCCGGCGACCCAACTTCAATTTCAATTGATCACCGTTTTTTTTCATTAGGCCTACCCAATTTCGTCACCATGTTGGTTGTTCTTTCTCTATATTATTTATTTACCGTACTAAATAATTCTTTTGGTGAATTTAATGAAGTAAACCTAATGGATATTTTACGTGATGATCCTTAATATGTTTAGACGGCGCTTGATTCTTGCATTTTACAAACTTCTCTAAATTGTATCAGTGCATTTCAGAAAATACGGTAGCGAATTTGTGTCAAACCGCCAGTACCAGTCCAAACTCCACAACCCCTCTTCGGTCAGGTTTTCTTACACATTGTTTTATTATCGTACTGTGTAATGTGCTTGCAATATTTATACCATTGGCCGGTTGTTATTTTTCCCCATTTTGTATTGCGTTAATGCACTTCAAATATGTACAGGTCATTGGGGATGGTTACAAAATTATAACTATTTTATAAATGTTTATATTTCATACAATTCCATTTCAACAGATCCATTTTGATAGCGTTAAATTTTTGTTAGAAAGAGATGATGTGATGATAAAAAAAACAACAACCATTATTTGTTTTCTTATTTTATATAGTCATGGTACTCGGTGCGCTGGAGAGGTTTCTGCTGTCGCCAACAACGGTATTTGTGGTGTCGGGGTCGCATTTCATTCCAAGGTTGCAGGTAGGAACCCTGTTCTTTCCTGAGACTTCTATAATAGTCTCAGATTCTTTCCTATAACGTAAGCCATGTAAATTTCGAAAGTAATTCAACGTTCATACCGTTTGTATTTAATTTAAACGTGTAATTGATACTATACTCAGTAGTTAGATAGTTATTTGTGTCATTAGAAAACTAATGACATAACAGTAATAATGTGCACGGTAAAGAACATAAAGAGTGGTCCCCGTTGCCATAGTTCAGTTTGTAGTCTTAAGACGACGATACGATTTGAATTAGTAATCATGAAAACAAAATCATCTGGAACCAAATGCTTTCCATGGTTGGTAGAAAAGTCATACCTGTACTTATACTGTACCCACGCCCGGGTGATTACAAGTAATAGCGTTTTTAAGGGGCACATACATAGAAGCCTACTTATTCAATCAAGGACTTAGAATACATCTGTTTCGAAGGGCCGCTTATGAAAACTTATGTGAATTGAATGAGTGCTAATGGACGAGGAAGTTGATGAAACGTAGACCGAAAACCAATGATACACACAAGATATAAATTGACATTTATATTTTACCAAATACCTGTGCATATAGACAGACAATTTACATGGGCAAATCTAGATTTTTTTAGAAAGGTGCTAAACAAATTACGTTTAGTCGTTTATATTCAAACAGAGTGCTTAATTGCGCGAATACGGCAACTATGCATTCCTTTTGCCTTTTTCTACACTTCCTTTACATTATTTTTGTTTAGGTATTCGCATGCTAGACCAGCCGTATATGACTGACTTAATCGAGGCTTCTTCAATGAGTCACAAACCACAACTCATTGACATATACAGTGCCAGTTGGGGCCCACAAGACGACGGTCGGACTGTCGACGGTCCACGAGATTTAACTCTAGATGCTATTGCTGATGGCGTGAACAAGGTAGTCCTAATTAATTGTATTTTGTAACAATTTTTAGACGAGGAAAGCCTCTCTATAAACAGCTTTTCAAAAATGTCTGTCTGTCTGTCGGTCTTGTCACGCACGTTTGTGACTAATTGCGTTTTGTTCTCTCATATATAATTTCTGATAACCAGCATTGTATGGTGTCACTTTAAATATCTACGAGATATGAAACAATTAATTAATCATCAACTGGTAATACATTAACATTAAAACTGAATTATCGTTAAATATACACTTTTAAATGCTTACTTCCTTATTAAAACTGTATACAATATATTATTTTTTGTTTCCGGAGTTATGCAAATTACGAATAACGCCTCAGGCTACTACACTCGGCGGCTTTCGCCTCAGGCGTAGTCGCAGAAATTTGAAATTTGCATAGCAGATTAGGTTTGTGAAAGTTATCATTCATTCAGGTAGATGATAATAAAATATAGAATAAAAACTTTTCATCTGGACTTACGTGTTTTATTGTGGCAACGTTTCACGTCTTATCCAAGACGTTTATTCAGGCCGACTGATGTTATCGTCAATATGTTGACCTGTGACCGGAGGTTAGGGTCACAGGGAGAAAATCAGAGTCTCTTTGGAATTTTGGTGATTACCGAATTTTTAGTAGTCACCAGATCCCAGTGTCTTTTAACACTCTAAGGCAAAAACTAGTTCACCCCAAAGACAAGCCACCTAAGGAGAAGGTCAGCAACATTGTTTATGCCATTAATTAAATGCACAGATAGTGATTGCCAGGACTTATACATTGGTGAAACTAAACATTTCATCATTGTTGATAAAGAACATAGATGGTTTGAGCGGGGTGTGAAAGAGGCCATCTACGTCACCAGAGAACAACCAACTAACAACAAAGGGGGAGGTCTACGTAATAACTTGGTGAGGGCATACAGCCCGGTAATCGCCAAAATTCCAAAGAGACTCTGATTTTCTCCCTGTGACCCCAACATCCGGTCACGGTCAACATATTGACGATGACTTCAGTCGGCCTAAAGAAACGTCTTGGATAAGACGTGAAACGTTGCCACAATAAAACACGTAAGTCCAGATGAAAAGTTTTTATTATATATTTTATAGCAGATGATATTAATAGTATAAAAGCAAGCACGATACAAAATCGGATTCATTCAAACACTGATATTGCTTGTAGGCCTAATAGTTGGATCAGTAGCCGCACTCTAATCTTCAATCTCCTTGTATAGGCGGTTGCAGAATAGGAATACTAGCCCTGTTTTGTTGGCTAAATAAAAAGATGGCGTGTAGTGCACGAAGAGTTGGTGATACTGACCAGCTACGCTACTATGCGCAGCTTTCCACGTCTTATTGCCGGATCGACTTGTTATTTCGCGTTAAATCCAACAGCAACTACGCATCTCACCACTTAAACCCAGCACACACCAGAGGAAATAATTGATCAGCAAATGACTAAGGTGTGCGGTCGGGTTTTGGTAGGGCAGAACTTCAGTTGCATCATATTTAGTACCGTAGTTGATCGTTGAAGATATATATTTCTATATTTAAAATTAGGTCGAGAGGACGAAAGGCATTTAATTCCTCATGTTCCGGGCATTTTTTTCTTTCGTTAACGTCTGTTTATGACAAAAAAACATGGACAACGTGGATCTATCAAAATAATGTTTTCCTTGCCACTTTGTTGCCATAGTAAAAGAATAAAAAATTTATTTACAAGCTTTTCATTGGTCATCAAACCGTTTATTGGTCATCAAAACCGTTACCATAGATTAGTAGTTGAAATAAAGACGTTTTAAAGGGGCATTCCTTCCAGAAATTAAAATTTCTTAGAGATTTACCTGTTTTTTTATTTCTAAAATAATAAACATGTTTATTACCTGTATACATGTTTATACATTTTATTCTCGAGTAGAAAAAAGGTAATAATTATCGAACCATTCTAGTCTTATTCATCCGCTTCATTTTTTAGGATCCACCCAAAAAAATAAATTCTACTAGCTTTTGCATTTTTTTTTTGATGTTTTGAAGCAACATAATGACATAAACAAAGCAGATCGATATTATATTTACGAGTGTGGATACAAAAGAGTAACATCTAAAATATTTTAATTTTTTTGTTGACAACATACAATTTTTGAAGGAATGCACCTTTAACATGGACCTATCTTTACACCACAAAGAGATACAAACTAGGCACGCGTACAGAAAAGCGCACGTAAAGACGCAAACTGTGGACGCTCCTATTCGTTATGAACTTCACGCGCGTTTTCTGCGTCTCTCCACGGGCCTCTTTGTGCGCGCATTATTTTAATAATGTAATTTTATTGGGACTCTAGATAAGGAATTAACATTTTTTTCACGATGCCATTAATTTCCAATTAAGGTGGATTTTCATCAAAATTGACCACTCAATATTGTTCATATTCGGCCTATATTTGACCTAAAAAACAATTTAATTAAAGTACTGTTCCCTGAAAATATCTATTATTAAAATTTTAGGCCTACGTTATTAATTAGGACTTGTAAAAGAATAATTTACCTTTTTTCATTATACCATCATTTTCCGAAGATTGAATGGTCATCAGATGTGCCCACTCAGCATTGTGTTCATCTTTAATTATATAAATAATTGAATTAAAGAAATGACAACATCTATTATTCTAATTACAATTAGGGACGTGGTGGTAAGGGCAGTATATTTGTGTGGGCGTCAGGAGATGGAGGTCCGGATGATGATTGCAATTGTGACGGATATGCTTCCAGTATGTGGACCATCTCAATCAACTCTGCTATAAATGACGGTCGAACCGCCCTCTACGACGAATCATGTTCATCAACTTTGGCTTCGACTTTTAGTAATGGACGTAATAGACATCCCGAGGCTGGTGTGGTACGTGATTTATTGATTAAATGATTTTATAAGTCCTTGATTGTTATCATTGTCATTTTCACCGCTATTATAACCGTCTTCATCAAAATCATCTTCACTTCAAAAATAATTTCATCATCGTCGTCGTCATCAGGCCTATTGCCGTCGTCATTATAGGCTTAAAAATAGACCTACTTTATTTGCTCGTATTGTGAAGTGCGATCTAACCTCTCATTGTTTGAGTTGGAGATTCGAATTAATTAGGCTATTTCCTAATTAATATCTGAGTTAATATAAAATACAAGCGGAGCGTTTTCAACAGGCAGGTAGAGAGGTAAATATATTTTAAAGGCGTCGTAATCAGCATCATCTTTATATGATTACGTTATTTACCTGGTTAATAATTCAGCATTCTTAAATGTAAAAAGGAGCAACAAAGATATATAAACGATGATTATATTAGAGATTCAAGGAAAACGTTTAAGTAATACTGTATATGCCTCGGGGCTGATTGTCATGTTTTAGTTTATTACATCAAAGCTCTAATGATAACTATAAGGTTCTTGCTTATGCGCGATCAACCAACATGAAATACATAATCAGGTGTAAGCCTCATTTATAATTTAATAATATCGCGTTGTGTAGGTTCATTTTGTATACGAATAGAAAATCGTAGGCCTAATAAAAGATAGACAGATTGACATAAACACAAAGCCGCAAATAAATGCAGAAAAACAGTCTACGTTGTGAATGGTGATGATGATGTGGGCGTACACATCGTTGACGTGTGGCGTGTGAAATATATATTTTTAATCTTAATAGATTGATGATGTCATTTATTATAGAATTTCTTTCACGATGGAATCATTAATATTCACTTTACTTGTATTATTACTTATATGAACTATGGCAGTTGTTTAATTTGATTTTAAGTCTTAAACTCAGACCGAGTCAAGTATTTGAAATGGGGTTGGGAATGTACCTGTCAACTTGTTTCGGTGGCAGTGCGTGAGACATCCCCGCCACTGGTAATTGGTAAAAAATGTTAATTTCCCCAATTTGGGTTGTTTTTGTCGAAATGACTACTGTTTTTGGGGCCTTTTTGCCGAATTTTGCTCTATATTGTCTCCTCTGTGTAGGTATTCGTGAGAATCGTCCAAATTAGAATGCGTGAGACTCACACATTATGCGTGAGAGTTTGCAGGTATAATGTGCAAAGGGCCCCGCTAAACGCAATCTCTCGTCAGCGATAACACCCTCTGGGTTTTGAATTTGATAAGCAAAACAAGTTATTTTGCCAGCCATTTTCACTTGGATTTACGGTGTAAAGCAGTAGAGTGGTGGTGGGTCATATGGCTGGGCAATGATCGAAAATGTTCACCGGAGTAAACCATAGTGGCGGTGACGTGTTGTGAAATCTCAATATTTAAGCATCCTAATCCTGGAGACTCCACTGAAATACAATTTAAAAAATCCGTATTGTTAACGTTTCATACTTTTTTCCAGGCCACAACGGATCTCTATGGAAATTGTACCCTGTCTCATTCTGGAACCTCTGCTGCAGCTCCCGAAGCAGCTGGTGTGTTTGCGCTGGCATTATCTGCCAAGTAAGTTCTTCCTCATATTTTTTACATTTACACAATAAATCGTCAGCGACGCCACGAACTGACACTAACTGCGCGTAGATATACAACGTAAATGAATATCGCGTTTTTACGAAGTGACACTAATGTTTAGCCTTAAAATACTAGTTAATTAACTAATAAAGTCGAGATTTAACTAC
>JAOTQE010007225.1:0-11180 GCA_025631205.1 Nesometra sesokonis
GACCCTTCCCCCCCCCCCCCCCCCCCCGTCGGGGACCATGGCCCCCCGTCGGGCAAATCCTGGCGCGAACAACTGTTGCATTAGGAGATTTGCCACTGCCATAGTATATGGATAGTCTTTTTACTAAGTATTCGGTTCTGTAAGTTTCATAATTCCGCAGAATGATGTATCACGCCTACTTACTATTGGACGAATCTGGTACCAAGTGATTTTTACTTTGAATATCTTCCAAGCCGAATCGCCCTTTGAACCAAAATAGTGTTTCATAAATTGCGCCTTTTGTTTCAAGCCATATATGATCACATTTCTTGGTTTTACAAATCAAGTGCCCTTGTAGAGCTTACGAATCACTGTTTCCAGTTGCAGCAAACAAAATTAGCTGTTTTACCCATATTCATGTTATTTGAATGTTTAATTATTAAAAATAACATATATAGTTTCATTAAATATTCATAATTGTGCAATTATCCTTATTGAGTTACAGAAATGTTGCTTCGTCACCAACCATTATGCTGTGCTTATCAATTGTTTGGTGAAACCTTCCAGAAATTTCCATTTTACATATGCCATTCTAGTTTAAGTTGCCGTGTTAGTGTATTTGATGATTTCATCTCTAAATTCCTTGATTTCCATTCCACAAACCTCTTCGTTCATTTGTTATTTGTTGTTAAATTCCATGTCAATCTCCATCTTTGGTCTTCTCTAAAATATAATTGACCTTGTTTGTATTCAGTGTTTCCTTTCTAGTCGTATTTTAAGGTTTCTGTGTATGTGACTCTGTTACACTCACGTGACGATAGTTTGTAAATACATAAACGTAAATTTCCAAACTGCTGATAGTTACAAATTTTAGTATAATAATAATAATGTAGTGGTTGGTAATCTAGTGATTTTTCATCACGTGACAACTTCTTTCCCTCTGGTAAAGTCTACTAACAATTGTCAACTAACAGAGGGTTCTGTTTCGTCACGGTAACAACCTCGTGTTCTGCATTTCATCTTATCAAGGGATTTTCAAAACTCAACGAAATTAACCTCTATGCCTAAGTTAAATAAGAACCACGCTCTCCGCCGGAGTCTGGTTGTTACCTTTGTTGACAATGACACTGCCCAATATGTCGTAGTTGATAACGCACTGGTTTAAATTTTCTTTTCTTAAAATTGGTATTTCGTTGTCAACTATTATGTCTCTGTGCATTCTAGAACATTTCAATCCTCCCTTTATCTTGATAATTATAGTTGAACCTCCTGTAAGCGGACACCCTCGAGCGGGAAAGGTGTCCGCTTACGAGAATTTCGGTCAGTAGAGGGTCAAAGTTTTAGAAATTAAGTATACGTCATTGTCTCACATTTAATGGCCTTCTCAACACAAATGGCCTCTAATTTCTAGACACCGCATTCTCTATTTTATTATTATTTTTTTTTTAATCTTTCATTTTAAAAATTGGTTCAGTAATATGTTTCTCAACCATATGTACAAATTTTTACAGAAATTTATATTCGTAGCACAGAAAATCACTAAATTTCCGGGATGTCCGCTTATGGGAGGTAAACTAACATACACAAAATCTAAATTTTAAGACATAAAGTGTCCGCGTCCGCTTACAGGGTGTCCGCTTACGAGAAGTACCAAATGCACTGTGTGGATAGGAAGGACAAATGGGTCTTTAAATTAGTGTCCGTTATGGGAGGTGTTCGCTTACGAGATGTGTCCGCGCAGGGAGGTCCAACTGTATTTCTTTTCTATGTAGTATTCTACATTTTTAGTTTCTTTTTCCAAAGAGCAGCTTAAACAACTCATGGCGGAATTGTGTTAAAGAGATGGTATAAATAAACGGATTCGTTACAAAATTTAAAATCACAAAGTCAACTACAATGGCCCAAGTGTGTTCCTTAAATTCGACTTTTCCCAGGGCATTTGCCATGAAAACAACACTTATTGGTGTCCAGCATATGATGTATACGGTTGCTAAGGCGATGAACATTTTTAATGTGTTTATGTGTATTGAAGCATAGGATCTTGACACGTTTGATCTGACGGATGACCCATTTCGTGCTTTTCTGTTCCTTAACTCGTTGAGGATACTTCCATATATGAAAATCATGATCAAGATAGTGAATAGAAATGTTGCGAGAAATATGACACTTGCAATGGAGTATACAATCCAAAACGAATCGTCGACTACACATGGCGTTTTACTCTTTGTAACATCACCACGTGGTTTAAAAATAAATATATATGTGTTTGGTAACAAGCCGATGATCCACGCAGAAACCATCATTGTATATGTTTGTTTCGCTGTGAAATTGTCCCCATACCAGTATGGTTTCATGATAGCGCAATATCTCTCAATCGAAATAAATATCAAGTTAATAGTAGATGCATGGGCTAACATTATGCATACAGGAACTATTAAACATTCAGGGCCATGATTATCAATCACGTTAACCAATACTATTTGGGAAAAACCAAATACGCACCCCGTTGAATCGATCAGTGATTGGTTGAAAATAAGCAAACGTGTACTCTTACGCATAGATGTTACGCGATTAATTACGATGAGTACTAAAACATTAACAACAAAACCAACAACGGAAAATCCACTTCCTAATTTGACGGCAATCCAAACACTTTCTGTTATGTTCAAAGGCATTGTTTTTCATCTGTTCTGTGTACAGGATTAGTAAAATACAATGAACCAGATGTACATCTACACTGGGATATGTTAATTTTAAAAATGAAACGGCTTACATAAAACTATTCATAATAAACCATATTTTACAAACATGCTCCATTATTGTCTACTATAATAACTCTATACGGTACATATCCAGAAGACGGTGGCATATGGTTTCACCTTCAGATGTATCAATCCATCCTGACCGACTGAATTCGGCTATTACTATATGATAAATGTTTTGGTCTGGTCTCCAGAGATGGTTAATATAAGTTCAATCACTCGATTCGCAGTCAATAGAGCAAATAAGGTGTTTGATTTTTCCAGCAACTCGTGCGAACTCCCATCCTCGTCAGATTTAAAAATCTATGTCAAATAGCCTCCTCGTAAAATCGCCGTTTTAAGTAGAGAAACTATGTGATTTTACGAACTTTCCTGCGAATTCGCCGCCCAGTCAGATTGTTTAAAGGTCTACGTCCAGCCACCTTCAATTAGCAGTTTTCAGTAATGTCGAAGAAACTCTGTTTGTACAAACTCTCCTTCGAACTCGTCTCCAGTTAGATTGCATTATATTAACGGCCTGTGTGTCATTAACATTTGCAGAGACGATTACATTAGTTTGGTCTAATTTATATATTCCCTAGTGTATAAATCATTAATTTAATTAACATAATCCTTTGTAAGTATATCACATTAACTATACACATAGTAATATTCAGTTACTGATAACAATACCATACCCGCAACTGAACAATGTCACTGTACTGTTTTCATCAATTTGAAAAGCAATTTCAATATGAAATTTTAACCTTACCAGCATATCGACCCTGAGCATTGTCGGTGTACTCGCGTTGTTTTTGAAGAAACGCTTGTTTATTGCAACGATCTCGGCACCCTCACTCCACTACAAAACAATAATCAGATACGTTGTACATTATTATTGTGGTAATATTATCTGTTTATATACTGCACATTGACCTAGTTTAAAAACAATCTTCATTTACAGTATTGTTTTAGATTTAGATGTAAAATTCAGAGCTCCCAAGTTGAAAAACCAGAAATCCTGGAGATTTTGTCGGCCGAGTTCGTAACTTTTGGGGTACTACAGTAGTGGACATCTAAAGGTGAAATTATGAACGACAATGCATTGAATATTATAAATGGAAAGTATTTATTAATATATTTGGTTATAATCATTGACAAACGAACCTTTAAAATATCATTTAGTATTCAATAAAATGAAAAAAATACTACACTCTTTTATATTGCTAATCAAAATTCATGGATGAAAAATTCAAATTCATAGAGAAGCTTTGATATTTCCTACAGCCCGAAATTACGCAAAATTCTTGGAGAACCCAGGATAATCCTGGAAACTTGGATGCACTGAAAATTACCTTTAAAAAGGTTCGTTCCAACTAAACGGACGATCTTTAACCATTATGAATATTTTGTGGCGATGGCCATAGATGTTAAGTAGTTTTATTATATTTTAGTCTTGATTAATTATTGTTTACTTACCACAGCTATACACGATCGATCAGATGATTTATCGGCTAATAGGTCGTTTAGTCCCTGAAAAATTATATAATTTATGTTATAACATGAGATCCCAATAGGCGTTTTAACTCAATTGTCTCGTTTTAAATACAGAAGTACACTCCTGAAGAGATGAGTACAAAGTAATAATAATAATAATAATAATGATAATGATAATGATAATGATAATGATAATGATAATAATAATGATAATGATAATGATAATGATAATGATAGTAATAGTAATAATATCTTAAATAAAAATAAATACAAATAATGATACGATTAAAACATGAATACAGATACAGATTTCCTTTATTATCCAAAACAGTTGGAAATAACAATGCTATTGACAACATTTTGATAACAATATCAACACATACTATTATAATATTAATAATACTAATAATACCCAATTTCTAATGATTAATGGTTTTCATTTTGTTTAGCAAAGTACAAATGATAGACATGCTCTGTACGCTTTGAGAAATAAGGGTATCTGAAAAATAAAAATAAAATTAGGCCAGGAAATGGGGATACCCAAACCACCAGTATCAGTTATCAGTTATCTTGGACTCGGATGCCTCTATCCAAGTGAGAACGAGAGAGATATGGAACTAGTTGACAAAGAAACATTCTGAGAAAAATTAGGTACGCAAAAAACAAGCAATTCACTCGAATTTTAAATATGTTAAAATAAAGATGAGTAACATTAATGATAAATCGACTTTTTCCCAAATGGAAATATGAGACACAATTCTTACAAATATATCTCCTTGCCGAAGTGTATCAACTTGTACATAAGCCATACGTTCCTGTATAGGATCCAGACCTTTCCGCTTTGATCTACTCGCTCTCGATGACATGTCCGTTCTGGACCTCTGCGTCATAAACATTGAGGTGCGGCTGAAGTTTTTTGACTTTTGAAGCGTCGCAGAGACGGTCGGATCTTGAAGAGCCAATGCGGGAATGTCGACTGTACTATCGGTTCGTTTTGACCTAGACCAATGTTTTTGCTGAATACAGTTAAAAATAAGAAAAATAAAAAATAAAGAATTTAAAAAAAAATAATATACAAATAAAATTTCGCCCTTCACCGTCCACTTTTGCAGCTTTAAGATCTTTTTATGACGTTAACGATTGACCATAAAAGAATGAAAAGACGTTTTCCTGTAGAAATTCAAATTTGAGAGGTTTTTGTACTAAAATGATAGGATAAACCTTCCTTGTGTATAATATGAACACTTCATTTTCACAAATCAAATCAAATGACGTCATAGTCAATAAAAGAGATAAAATCGTTTTTATTGATTATTAGTCATTTTCATACATTTTGTAAACCCGTATGTAATTGTTCGGTCCTCATCACGTTTCTTTTGCATCCTGTTTCTAGTAAAATACATTTTAAAATAGAATATGAACATACCCATCGGAGAATATCCGTGAGTTTGAACCATTTGAACATTTTATTTGCCATAGTGGTAAAGATAAATTGAGTATTAAAAAAAAGTATTCACATAAAAAATTATAAATGAATGTGAAAAATGTGAAGTTGTCGATTTTTTTTTATTTGTCCAAATTTGTTCTCACTTGGTGTTTTTTTTATATATAAAGCCAACATTTTAAGAAAGCTTAATAAGTGGAAGTATACATTAATTATTGTATTGTTTAATAAGGAAAAAATATAAGGAAATTCTACCATATAAGCAATATATCAAGCAATATAGTTACTTTTATATCTTTCACCTTTACAGTTTTTTTTATTACTTATGTCATTCGACTACTATTATTTTACAAAAAAAACTAATGATATGCCTTTATAATGTACATAGGCCTACATAGGTGTATGTATGTATATTTTTTTACTAATTTGTAGTGCAATAATGGCAAGAAATAGGAAACGGTGAGGATAATACTGCTTCATATTTGCATGCTTTGTATAATCTTGTTGTTTTTATACGATTATTAAAGATGAAGAGAATGAAATAAAAGTGGGTGAAATCCTTAAAAAGAAAAAAAAAGGTATTAAACACTTACATTGAGGCCTAATGTTAGCCTATGTTGGTTCAAATCGGATGTACTTTCTGATGAATCTACTTTCCGAATCTGGAATAAATAATAAAGGAAATGTCGCACGATTAAACCGTTGCTACCTGTATGTGTGTGTTTTCCAGATGCGATGACAGTCTTATACTCGTTGGACGACGGTTTTTTTAGTAATTTTCCTGTGGAATCACTACAAACAACGTCGGCCGACGAGATGACTGTCGTCGCGTCTGGACAGTAGTCGTGCAACCGTCGCACGACGCAGTGATTAATTTGTGTTAGTTTCGATAATCGTAAAGCACGTTGAAACGATCCACACCTTTTGATTATATGAAGACGAGTGTAGAATGGACATTCCTTCCAAATCCACCCAAAAAAGTTAGATTTCTTGGATATTTGCCTGTTTATGTTTAGACACGTGCATAGGCCTTACTTTTTTAGTTTTATTCACAGGTAGTAAACAACTAATACTGCTACTGAACTCTTTTAGGCTAGACCTAGACAGTTTTGTTGATATAATTTCCCGTCGCTAAGGTTAGGCTGTAGATCGTGCCAGGGCGGATGTTATTCAGACTTTCCCTCCATTGTAGGTGCTGTTTGTGCACATCCAGATTTAGACTGTTTAAAGAAGCAAATGAAATACAGATTTGTCCGCTTTATTTTTTATGATCCACCTAAAAAAAACAAAATTCTATTCTTATTTTGCATATTTTTAATGTTTTGGAGTAATAAAACATGGCGGATCAGTACTATATATATATATGTATATATAAATCTTAATACAAAATGGTAAAATTTAGAATATTTTAGCCTAATTTTTATGACAAAATAGAGCTTTGGAAAGAATGAGCATTTAAGTAGTAGAAAGTTCTGCTTTAATTTACACGCTATTAGGTGACGAATCTAATGACGTGGCGATCGTTTTTTTGCTTGCTTTCGTCAACGCCAACAACATTTCTTGATATTCCACTACCTCTCTAGTTTCCAGTAATTCAAACGTGTCATTCACACTAATCTTCCATCCCTGATCATCTTTCCTTCAATTCTAAATTCTCTAAACCATCTTTTTTTTACTATGTGTCTCAATTTTATTTGCCTAAACCTGATATGCTGCTATGAAAGCTCCTTGTTCTTCTGCCCTTCTCTTCCACCGGCCAACTGCTTCCTTTTATAGTACATGAAATTATAAACGTTTTCAACAGAAACCACAGTTCACAGCTCTTTAGCTCATCTGGTTGTGTTTCATTGCTACTCAACGCCTCTAAAGGGAGCAACGCGAGGAGGAACTGGTGATTTCTTGGTTATTATTGGCTTCTGAAGAAGCTTAAGATTTCGTGCTTAAATTGTCTTTATTTTGTTACCATTCTTCACTACCATGCATTAGCACTGGGTAGTAATTTAATACAATATTATATATCTATTATCAATGTATCATACCTGAGGTAAGACGAAGTTCATCTGACCACTGAGAACCATTCTTCTCCAACTTGTGCCTAACATTGCTAGCATGAATTTGAAATGAAAATAATTAACATTTTAATTTCATTATCTTATTAATGTTTTATTGTATACGAACTTAAACAGACATTGTACCAATACAGTACTGGCATTTAAATGATGGTTGAATATATACTTGTATTTTTCTTATTACTCGTATTGCTATCTCCTTTTTAAGTATCTGTATTGTGATTTTTGTTTAGTTAGTTCTTTTATGATTTCGATCGGTACTGATGGGTTTTACTTTCATGTGCAGCCTAGGCCACCTGTTTTTGTCCCCCGCCACGTAATAAGTAGTGGAGGAACTGGGAAATGCTAACTGTATGTCCGTACGTTTGATAGTCCGTCCTGATCCCTTGTGAAAACGACACCTCGAACAGTTTAATTGAATCAACTTCAACATCAACATTTTTGCACAGTGTCTTTAGATTATTGACAAGATGGGTGGGATTGATTTGTGCCATTCCACGTAATCCAGTATGGCTCCTGTCAGCCATCTTTATTTTGGCTGCACATCTTGGGATCGAAATGTCTTCTGCAGTTTTTATGCAATCAAGTTAAAGTAGCAGTAAATGTGTCTCTTGGCGGGGGACCTGTAAGGAACTCAGCTTGTTTTTGTTGTGGTGATAATATATAATAATTTAGGCCTAATCAATATTGTATTCTGTAATAACTTCAATAATTACCATCCGCATGAGACGATGTTTTGACATAGCCCAGTTTATCAATTCCCTGTCGGCTACTGCAACGTCTATCTTTGGAGATATTTGTCACCCACTGTTTTCGAATGCATTTACATGAGCCCTGTAAAACGCAATTAGGAAAAAATAATATGGTTGTATTAGTAATTACATTGTTATAATCATTGTATTAAATATTATCGATGTTATAAATGAAACACGCATGAGACAATGTTCTGACATAGCCCAGTTTATCTATTCCTTGTCCGCTATTAAAACGTCTGTCTGGAGATACCCGTCGCCAATTGTTTTCGAATGCTAAAAATGGACTCGTTGAGTTAATTGACAAGACCAATTTTAACCAGACGTGTCCACAACTAAGCGACAGACAGACAGACCGACTGACCGATTAAATAATCAGAAAAACATTTAGAAACTTCAAACATTTAGTATTTTCAAACCAATAAGCCCTAGTTTCTATCCTTGCGGTGCGGTGAATTGGGTTGAGAATTCACCGCGCCGCTGCGAGGATAGAAATTGCGACCGGTGCCACTTCTATGACTTGACCTTAATCTCGGACATGCGCAGTTGAAACCGTGAAAGAGCTTATTAGACAGCAGCATTTTAAACGTAATGGAAGTTGATCTTAAAATGGACCGACATATCCACCGACTAGTCAGCTATTGTATTAACATGTAATGTGTTAATCTGTGGTGTAATTATAGATCTTTAAAAATGTTTCTGGAGAACCGAGATCTTGCAGTGCTGGAGAAGTGTTAGTCTCGTCAGGTTTCGGCTCGTTTTATGATTTTTTGATAAAATCAGTGTATGGAAGCGCATAATATAAAGTGGACCTCAACTCAACTTTACATATACGATATTGGGTGGGAAACCGGATGTACCCCCCTCCCGTAAATTTTCCCCTGTCCATGGCACAAGGCTAATATTTATAAACTACCTACCGACTTTACGATGAATACGCTTCTTGTCTGATTGGTGTCATCAGCTATTAGTTGATCTGGGCTAAATAAAATTATGGTTATTCAGACGAAAAAAGTACTTTTAATATTTCAGTTGCAATGCATCATAATTAACAGCAAAAACATGTTTGTTAATAAATTATTTCCATCAAAGTTGTGTTTATCTTAATTTCTTTTAAGATCTTTTAGTTCTATTATCGAATATTTCAGTTGCTATATCTGATTTTGTTTTTTTAAGCTTGAGAATTGGAAAGTCTGCAGAAGCTCACTTTCAGGTTTTTTTTTCATAATTGCGTCATATTTTATTGTAATTTTATAGAATAATTATTACAAAACAAACCTATTGAATGATTTTAACCATGGACCTATAAATTTAAACCTTGTGAATGTTATCAGGTGGGATGCGTATAGTCGTTTTTAGCATGAATGCATAATTACCTGTAATATTTATATTGTATTGCCTCTGGGTGTTGGTGGAAAATTTCAATCGGAAAATCCTTCAATAAATCAACAGATCTGGAATAAAAACAACACTAAAAATTTTATTTAATGGCTTGGACGTCTATATATCCACTTTAAAGATAACGATAACAATTGCATATTAATGTGGCATCATACTTTCTTTGTATAATATTGACACCAAATTACCACAAAACAACAAGTATTTGCCGTATACGATTAAAATAATTTTCAAAAACTCAAAACTAAAATTGAGCAGATCAAAATCGCGTATATTTGTGACATTGTGTTTCGGAATCTTGAACGTTTTATTTAAAACACAACGGGGGCCGGGGATCAGGGACCTTTGACCACCCCCCTCCACTCTCTCCCTTGGAAGAAATTTAGGTTTCGTCTTGGGAAAAAATGTCTTTGAGTGTGTCGACAGGCGAAAAATTCCGTCTAAGCTCGGCTTTTGCCCACCCTGTTGGGGCGTTGCCGTGCTGTCGGCGAAATTCTGGCGCCGCTACTAGTAAAACTGGTATGAATTGTTAACGTGAAAAGGCCTTGAAAGTAGGCCTAGTTTTTAGAAAGAAACCTAGCATCATTTAAAATAAAATAAAATAAAATAAGCGTAAAAAATTACCTTAAAAACTCTATCGGTGGTCCTAATATTGTGTTTCGTAGTTGAAAATAATCGTGTTTTTCCAGCACCAGCACCTCTACCATTCCTTTGCATACGAGATTGCTCTGTCGAACCCATTGTCGCTCCAGTTCCTCACCCTGTTGAAAATTACGAGTTACATTCTTTGTCAGAAAATTTAATTTATAAGACGTGGATTGATGTTGCACATGAAGGGCAACTTATTTTACAGGGGCGGATTTAGGGGGTGAGGCTATTCCCGCGAGTCTCTCCCCTATTATTGCCAAAATGTAGTTGTTCCCCTCTATTATTTGCGCCGGCCCAAAAAAATACATAGTATACATATATAAGACATAAGGACCACGCTTAACATAACAAGGGTACAAAACACGCGAAGTGGGCAAGTAACCTTTTTTAATTTATCAAAGTCAACCGGTAAACCAGGCCCATTCGGGTTCGGAAAAGGGCGACCCCTTTTTTTTGCCAACTGTCGAGGTAGTCCTAGTTTTCGCCAAAATACGCTACACCGCGATAAGCTCCGCCCTTTTTGTAAACAACTCGAAATTCACATGCGTCGGACTTGCGTAAAACGTTACTAATATTAGTGAAGTTTCGCAAATTTACGAAATACGAATACGAAAACGGATACGTCATAAATTCTTGTAACATTTGAATAGAA
>JAOTQE010007236.1:0-11180 GCA_025631205.1 Nesometra sesokonis
TCCAATGACTGGGGGTAATAATTGTGAAGCGCTTTGATCAGCATGGAAAAAGCGCTATATAAGCAACTATTATTATTTATTATCTTGTTTATTTTTTTTTTAAATATGCAGCACCACCAACGATCACAATCACTCCATGCTATTAATCTGTGGTTATGGGATGTCAATCGCACCTAAAGAACAAGCAATAAGAGTGACAACCAAACCATAAGGCCAATGATGTGAGACTCAGGGGTGCAGCCAGAGGGGGGTCGGGGGTCAGTACCCCACCCCCTCTAAAATTTTGAAAAAATTTTTTTTCCTAGTAAAAAAGTTAGAATGTGCAGAATATCATAGTATAGCGTGAATTGTAAACCGGCCATCGATAATAATGCAGACTGAAAGTCAACTTCGCATAACCTTTCAATAAAAAAAACGAGGCTATGGTGTTTTTTTTTTTTTTGCTCATCAAAACTAAACCGGCAACCACGCCCACCCGGACCTCCCGAGTTGGGACCACTGCTGCTGACCCCCCTTTCATTCCATCCTGGCTGCGCCCCTGAGACTGGTTAGTTCCCAGCAGATTATGGATCCAAGGGAAACTTTGGGGTAACTACATCAACCAAAAATTGAAATTTAAGAGAGTAAAGAGCAAAAAAAAAACCGTGTTCCCACATATTGTTGAGTGGAATCTCCACTTTTCGACTGTATAGTCCAAGATGCTCTGTATCAGCATCTAGAGGTTTATTTTTATAAATTGGGTCTATGGGAGGAGTCCTTCCAAGCCCATCCCCTGGTGCAGTCAGTCATCCTGTGCCATTTCAACTGTAAAATGGATCTGGTCTGCACCCTCCGTTTAAAAATTTCTGGACCCGCCCCTGGTTATCCATCCATACAGCTGGCCAGGGTAGATTGAAGCAATGCGTAAAATGCGTTGCACAGGCACACAAGCAACTGGCAAAGTCATTACCAAATTCTCAACATCTCGATTTAGATTCTGAACCGCAACCGTTGCAGCAACTGCTCCCACACGTCTTGTGCAAATATCATCTCCTCAAGTAAAAAAAATATAGAGAAAATTTTGATTAAAGTGCCACCAATCACAGCAACACAGTATGTTTTTCATGAAAACCTGCCAATTAAAATGATACGGCTGGATACACATCAACATTTATTATTCCGAAAGTGGTAGGAGAATCAGCACTGCGACCCCAGCATCAAAATCTCAATTTTCATTTCACAAGCAAAAAAAGAGTCATGGGCGGTCTGGAATTAACACCCATTCAGGCGAAATAGTGTTACCTGTAAATACTAGTTGATCAATTCTTGCCCGAACGGGTCCCAATAGAATTTAATTTTTCAAAGGGTTAAGACACATCACACAATGTTATTGTACTTTACATTGTTGTTAACTTTATTCAGACTGGACATCGTTAATCACTACAATTTTATAATAATAATAGTCAATTGTAATATAATAATATAAACAACGTTTATTTTATGGTAACATCCTCTAACAATTGTTTAGGAACTCTCATCCCGTCAATGATATTTCAGTACCTACAAAAAAAAGCCAGTACTTAAAACCCAGAGTAAATTTTGCGGAGCATTGTTTACGTGACATTTTGTATATACCTCGTTTCGTGAATCATTTAACACTGAAAATAGAGACTTAAGCCAGGCATTTACTGCTTTGTGCGATGGCCGTACAACTAAACTGTCCATCCCTGTGTGTGTGGTTTCCAGACGCGATGATGGCCTTCTACTCGTCGGCCGACAGTTTTTTTTAGTGATTTTCCCTGTTGAATCACTAAAAACCGTTGGCCAATGAGTAGAAGACTATCATCGCGTCTGAGAACCACACATACAGGGAGGGACGGTTTAGTCGTGCGAATGCCGCACAACACAGTGAGTGCCCGGCCTTAAGTTTAATTTGTCCGGTCAATGATTCCTCTAACATAAGTGATTACATTATATAACCCTCAGTTTAAGTATTGTGTTAATAATCATTTTGACTGAAAATATCTTCAACAAGGTATATAAAAATAATCGCATGATCTTGTACGCAGTACAAGGAATTACAAAGACTACCAATATACAATATACAAAATGAAGTGGCTACATCTACAGCAGTCAAAATGATTAATGCAGTATAACCTTTTAAATCATTATCACTAACAGGTGTGGATGAAGATTTCAGTTTTGCGCAACTGTCCAAAACTCCTTTCACACAAACTGTAAACTGGGAATGTTGCAGTAATTTGCATAACTAAACAAGGGCCAAAGATGGAAACCTGTAGTATTAAAACTGCTAATTTTACGCCTTTCGCTCAGACCCTTTCACACAGGAGACCGCGTTATATTACCGTAATTTGACCTGTGTGAAAGGGTTTAGACCGGCAATAATGCCGGCATGGTTATGATAACATTGCTGTATTTTCTGTGTGAAAGGGGCTTTACCATTATATTACCATCACTGCCTTAGGCCATTTGTGTATGAAAGGCTCCAGTGTAATGCCTGTTTATGCAGTGAAGCATAACTAACCAAGGGTCAAAGTTGGGAACCTCTATTTAAGACTGCCAATTTTACGTCTTTCGCTCGAACCCTTTCACACAGAAAACTGTCATATTACCGGAATTTGACCTTCTGTGTGAAAGAGTTTAGACCGGCAATAATGCCGGCATGTTTATGATAACATTGTGGTATTTTCTGTGTGAAAGGGGCTCAAGTCATATCAATGCCACCATGGTTTGTATTGAGGTGAAAACATTTTGAAAATAAAGTAAAACTTTCCTAAGTCGTCGACAAAGTGGCATGAAGTAAAAAATCGATTTATAAGAAAAAAATTGACTTACAGATTGTTAATTAAAAGATAAATTTGACTTAGAAATAATTTGACTTTAAAAGATAAATTTGACTTAGAAATAATTTGACTTGGGTAAAGTCGAATTAAGCAAGTTTAACTGTAAATGTAAAAACCTGTTGTGAAGTCGAGTCTTTTTCATTGCAATAAGAGTAGATATAACCACTACATTTACCAAAAGGTTTTCAGATAATTTATTATTTTTCCCTCATGAGGACATTATAACAACTTTGGTCAAGCTAACAATAAATGCACCACATTTTAATTACTAAAAGGTTTATACTGTACAATAATTAAGCCTAAAAAATCATCCATTTTGTTCAAGCCCAGAATTTATGAAAATTTGGATAGATCAGTCAGAAATCTTTTTTTTTAGTACCTGCTGCTGTATTTTCACAAAATATACATTTTTAGCTCCTTGAGTTCAATTTTAGGATAACTTCAGTTGTTTATTACACTTTTTGGGATAATTTCATGTATTTCTTATAATTTCCATGCTAAATTTATGTATTTAGCCAAAAATTCAGGAAATATAAACACTAAAAGACAGCTGACCATACTTGTCAAAATTTTACATCAGTCGAGCTTGGGCAACATGAAGAATTTTTTAGGACAATTAAAATTATGTAATTTATATTAAGAATAAATAGGACCATATACACCGGTTTATCAAGGTTTACGAAGAGCACAATACGTTAATAGCCAAAGAAAAATTGTGTTGTCAAAACCAAAACACAAAATTGAGGTCAGATTACTCTACTGTTTATTATCTGTGTCCTTGAAAATAAAAAAAAAATAAATAAAAATGTAATTCTTTCTTTCCATCAAATTCAAGTTAACAGGATGAGAATTACATCATGCTTTTTAAACCAGTTTTGTTATGAGGTTAATTATGTTTAGATTCACGGTTTAAGTGAAATCTTAGCGTAAGCAAGCCATAAGCTAATTTGCAGCGTAATGACCAAGGTGTTCGCACACAAGGCGTAGCGCAAGTCAAGTAATTTTAAAATTGCCGCCAGTGGGGTTTTCTATGACCAATGATCCATAATTGATTGGTCAATGCAGACCAAATGCAAACGTGCAACACAAGGACAAAACCATTTAGGTGTATGAGGCGTAGCTCCGTAGCTTACACTAATCCGAGATTTGCACTAAACCGGCTTAGGCTAATCGCCGGCTAGGTCAGATTAACGTAATCGTTGAGTCTGAACATACCCTTAGTGCGTGGCACTGTTAGGTTCTCGAAAAGAATCTGGTGTGCAGATAGGTTGAATCCTGCAAACTTGGGATTGCAAGACAAGCATGCTAACCACTAAGGACAGTACAGTATGAATAAAAAAAAGGTAAAGTCAAAAAACAAATTACAAACAGATTTAATCCCGGAAAAAATGTTTTGGCAACACAAAGCAACAGTATAAAAAAATCGCACAAGACAGAAAAAAATAAATTGCAAACCGACCTTAATTTTGAAAAAAAAATTGATTTGGCAACATAACATTTTTTAGGCTTGATTAAAAAAAGATGATTAATTAAATTAATAGGGTACAGACAAAATTAATGATAGATTGATACTATGATAGCATAATACTAGAAATTATATAAAAATACATTAATTGAATACACTATTACTTAACTACTATTTTTTTTTTCATTTTTTTAAATATTATTTTAAAATGACTAATTAAGATACAAATGGCTTATAGTTAGAATCTCTAATAAGATCTAAAAAATCTTGTTTGTCCTCCTCCTCCTCCTCCAATCTAGCAAAACAAAAATTTCCACTCCAAAATGCTTTTTGTTATTACCATAATTAAAAATATGAAAAATGCTTTTACTGTATTTGTATTTCCAATTTGAAACAAGAAGTGTTTGTGAAAAACAATGTCCTCTGTATGGTGAAGTTTACAGTTGACACCTTACGGGCAGACAGACGGCAGATAGACAGGATAAAAAAAAACATGCCTCGCTGAGGCATAAAAATTTGGTACTGTAGAATCATATTTAACAAAATCATGTTTAGGCAAGAACAGTATATTTTAATATTCTACATGTTTTAACTGTTTCATATTGTATTTTCATATAGTTTATGTAAAATGAGCACCAAATTTCCTGAAAAGGATGAAATAATCTTAGTCTGAGCCTGAATGTTACTATATGATATCTCTGACTTGGTTTGAACAACTGAATAACTGTTATGCATTATTTTAATTTAATTTTCAACTTCAGTTTTTTCCTGCCCTACCCTAAATTTTAAAACAAAGGAGGGCAAACAGTTATTTTTAGGCCTTCTTAATTCTGACAGTATCCACTATACACAATTAAAATCTAGTACGTCATACTATGTAGATAAACTACACTCAAGAATAGTAAGATAAAAAAAAAACAAGGATTATTAAAACAATGAAATCAAGGTAGTAAATAATATTTTCTGATGTTAAAAAAGTAAATTGGGAAAGGGATTTACAAGGCAAGGTATAGCAGTAAGGGTTTGCCATACCAGGACGTTTTATACTGGACACGAGGACTAAATACCATCAAGATTTTAATTAGCAAACAAGGTAACTAAATTAATAACCTAATTAATATACAGTAATTTACAATATTTTTTATTTAGTTTTGAACTTCTTTGCATGACACGGATTATGCCAATAGTTTAAGAGACATTTTAATTATAGAGAGTGGATCGAAATGTACTTTGTGGTTTAATTTAAAAGAACATATCTATTATTATTAGAGTAAAACTGATAAGAGAGGTTTTTATGAAATTTTATATTGCAATATTAACATAATAATGTGACTTGGTTTTTGGCAACTAGAAAATAAATTAGCCTCATCAAGGAGTTATTTGGTAGTTTTCACCGAAATATGTTAACGTTAACTTGAGTATCGCCAATAAGCTCCGCCCCTTTTGTAAACAAATTAAAATGTGCATTCTCCGGACTTGCGTAAAACATTACAAACGTTCTTCTTGAAATTACCATAGCTGTTAAGGCAACTCCTCCCACTTATGAATAAATGATGACATCATCCATTAAAGTTAACATATTTTGGCAAAAACTACCTATTATATCGCAGCCTAATATAATAAAAACTTGACATCATATAATCTTAGCTTAATATTTTTTTTTCTATTATCCATGCACTACAATCTGATTATATATTTTTTAAATATTGGTCATTTTTAAATATAATTCAAACGCTTGATTTTTTTTTAATGCTGTGTATTATATGCACTGTAAATCTCAAGATGATAAATAATGGCATTAATGTGACATGAAATTAATGAACAATGCATAACAAATAATGGATTGTTTTCCTCCAAAAACAATTACCTAATTAAATCTGAGACTACTGAATTAAATAAAGCTCAGTCTGTACTATCAAATTTCTTTGACAAAAACCTTTGAAATGCCTATATATGGTAATGATGATGTCATACCATGACCATACATGGGAATATCATTACTATGTATGGATATAAAGGATACAAAGTTTTTTTGCGAAATAAATTTGATAATCTGGATTGAGCTTTAAACAAAGTTTACATTTAGAGGTAAGTGGTACTTATACTGTACAAGTGTCTTCAGACTTTACTATAGCACTTTTGCAACACTTTGTAAGAAATCTCACTTCAGGCCTGTTTATATTATTATGATAACGACCAACGACAAATTTTCCCCCTATTATAGCCAAAACGTAGTTGCACCCCTTATATTAGGAGTGCCGGGTCTAAAATTTACCCTAAAAATAAAAAATAGACATATATGGAACAGCAGTACATGATAAAGAAGTTATTTTCAATTATCAAATCAATTGATGTCAAAAAATGTCTTGATGTTTAATGATTTTAACATTTTTTTATTATGACCTCATTTTTGTAGAGTTTGTAAAGATATTTGTCATAATTTTTGTAGAGTTTATATTTGTCATAAATTTACATTTTAAATCGTGGTTGAATTGTCCCGGTATGAAAAATTCTCCAAATTTTAATTTCTATATCTTACTTTTCTCCATTGATCACAGATCATCATAGTATAAACGTGCCTATAGCGTGAGATTCTTTTGCACCTGAGTTAAAAATTAAACTATCTTTTAATGATGTCTTGTTGCTCAAAAATGAAATGAAATTTATTAAATTTCAATTTTGAAATTAACTTATTCATATTAAAGTAACATCTCTTGAGAATGTAAATTAGTGAATTTAAAAATTGTTTAATAAGATTTTTACACTGAAATATGATCAAAATTATAAAGGTTGTCAGCCTTTTTAATGGATTTTTGCTTATTTTTTAGCATTATAATGTTGACATTTTGGGTAAAATATTGATTTTAATATTCTAATTTTGAGTAGAATGATCATAGCATTTTTTTTCAAAAATAAGCAAGTTATTTTCAAAATTTATTTTTGTCATTTTTTAGATGACAATACATCTTCAATGCTTAAACTTAAACATCCTGAAATTTGAGCTACGTAATTGGCTGGATTATTCAATTAATAATTGTTCTGTATATGGGCATGAACAACTCATTTTTAATACATTAGTAGTACAGTACATAGTTTTGTATTCACAAAATCTTTACCATATACAATATTTACATAACTACATCATTATTATTTTAAAAAACCCAATGGATTCAGCACTCGTTTTACATAATCTACATTCTAAAATACAAAATTATAATAAAATTACATTATCCCATGATAGAATTAAGATGTACCAAAGTTAATGAAATAACAATATAGTACTATGAGTGTCTGGATTATAAAGGCCAAACACTATGAAGTATTTGTATTATAAAGACTAATTCATATTACATATTACGGTCTGGATTACAAAAGAAAAACACTATTAAGGGTCTGTATTATAAAGCCTAGTTCATATTACCAGTGTCTGGATTACAAAGGACAAACAATATTAAGACTAATTCATATTATTTCATTATTAATAAGTTGAATACTAAATTAAACCCAAATTTATATTAAGATATTACAATTATATTTCTTTTTTATTTAATTCTATATCCAGATTTTAAAAAGTATAATATTACAGTATCACTGAATTCAAACTCCTATTTTCTTTATCAATAGCACAGAATCTTCAGTTAAATTATATACCTTTATTTTTACAAAAATTAATGCTTAGAATTTTAGAACTATTAAAATTATGAATTGCAAAAGACCAACAGTTTTTTTGGGTAAATCTTATCAAGTAATGTTTGAAATTAAATTTAATTTGGTATTGATATTTCGTAGGGTTTTATTGTAATAAAAATATTTCTCAAATAATGTTAAAATTTGTTAATTCACATGAAGATATATAATGCATGGCAGCTATTGAGCACTGAAATATGTTTAACTTATTATTTATATATAGTGCCCTCTATTGTTTACATATTCTTGTTAGTCTTAAAATCCATACGGTTAACATCTAACTAGTGGATGGACCATTTTAAATATGACCACAAATGATAAACCCGTTTATGGCGTTTTCTCGATATCAAATTTTTCACAAAAAATCTCAAAATATAATGACGTGCAAGCATAGATATATTTACAATATAGGTTCTCACAGCAAACCTATTATTAGCAACCAAGCATTTTTACAACATATTTGGCTATAATAATTGGATGTTAAGTTTTAAGATAACACAATTGTATTTTTTTTTATTTGCCAAATAAATTTATTTTTCTGCTAAAGAATTTTTGTATGTTTTCTGTAATTATTCGTAACTAATCTTTGGGATGACACACTATCATAAATTTTCAAATAAGTGTAGCACCGGTTTTGAAACTTTTAGGAGGCTTCAGTTAGTGCAACGGTTATTCAAGAGTGGCATTTTTTAAACTTAATATTTTGTTTTTCCATTATCATGCTCTTTTCTTTGTAACCTATCTTGCATATTTCTGTTTAATAGTAAATATTTAGGCCAGCCTCTCCTTGATAAACTAACATTAGAAAACTGCTCTATAGCTGGAAACAATGAAAGATTTAAATGGGCATTCCTTCCATAATCCACCAAAGAAATCAATTTTGTGGAATATTTACCTGTTAATTATTTCTAAAATAATAAACTGTATGCTCATAATTTTATTTATTCGTAACATTGTATCTAAAAAAATCCCTTTATAGAAGAGTTTTATTACACGCATGGTAATTTTTCCTCTCGAATATGTTTGGGCAGCACTCAGCGTAAAAATCATGGATAGTGAGAGACAATTCCAAAACCACACTTATTTGAAGACTTATGAAAATGATAAAACAGCCAACAAGGTTTTTTTTAACAAATATAGCCCTTCATAAGCTCGGGATATCAACCAGATCCTAATTCATAAGGGCTAACTATCCTTCCATTTTTTAGAATTAAGGTCCCAATTTAAGAACCACATACATGAGACCTTGATCAGTATATCCCCAAAATCAATCTCTGAACCCTACCCACCCTATTCAGGGTTCTCCCAATTGAAAACAAATTATACTGGTAAATTGTAAAAAAAAATTCATGACTTTTCAAGCATGGCTTTTGGGTTTGTTTTGGCACTACTCCGAATATCTACATAACTATTGTATGTAGATATTTGGAGTAGGTAATACTAAAGACTAAAGAAAGAAAAAAATATGAGAATCAAAATTATATCATAATTATTTTTCAATAAATAAAATTTTAACTGGCAATTTTTAATTTTTACCAGTAAATTTGATGGCTAAAACCATACTTAGGAGAACACTACCTATTATATCAAAATCAAAAAAAAAATCTAAACAGTAGCCTCGAGCCATAATCCATAATATCAAAATTTATCTTGATGTAGAAGTTAAAAGCCTCAAACATGGTTCCAATATCAGAAACCTAGGCACAGATTTCAGTCAGGTTCCTTGATATGAAAAGCCTCTCTTAACCCTAGGCATCTGAATGCTAGGTATTAGCACCATAGGCTTCAATCATCTAATCGTAGGCTTAGAACCTTGGTGCCTTCTATATAAGAACTAGTAGAATCTTTAAAGTTTGACCAATAAACCTATGCTAATGACCTTCAATCAGGCCTAGCGTCAATATAAGAAACCTAGAGTATGCTCACTTAACACTAGATCTAAAAACTCGAAAACCCAAGGTTTTGACATAAAAAAACCAACTTTTCTCGCCGTAACATCAGGCTTAAAACTCAAAACCCTAGGCATTAATATTAGAAAACCAGGCTTTTCTCATGTAACCATTTTAGGCCTAAAAATCTCAAAAAGCTAGGTTTCGACATCAGAAACAAGGCTTTTCTCACCACTAGGGCTAATAAATCTAAGCCTTTATCATAATACTAGACATTAATTTCATAACACAATTGAATAGAAAGCAGCATATAAAAGATTTGGCTGTCAAAATTACTATCAATGTAATATAATTAAAGTTTAACCGTAAATATAACTTTATAGAATATAAAACATAATTGTCTAACTTGTAATAACAGTATTGAAGTAAAAAACAAATTAACATCACCAAATGCATGCGGTCAGCAGAGCATTCTTTACAATTGTAGTCTGCTCAAACTGTAGTCTGCTCAAACTGTAGTCTGCTCAATTGACCTATGACATAGACCACATAGTTGGCATACACATTATAAAATTTTGGAGTTTGATAAAAAAAGACATCAATTTGTTACTTCGTTCCTGAATTTAAAGAGATAATTGACCTAGACGATTTTCACAGTAGATGGCATTTCCCCTTCTTTTTCTTAGGCATCTTGGGCGGGCATAGGACGGCACGAATCGCTTCATCGAACACGGTCTTCAGACCTTTTTGCGTCAGTGCGGAGCATTCAAGGTATTTCTGTGCTGTGATTTGTTTGGCCATTTGCAAACCCTGAGGATAAAAAATTTTTTAAAAAATCACTTAGATTTGACAGTAAATCAGTAGAAAAACCATATTTTTTATATATCTTGAAAGTAGCGACCTGATGGTACCATCAGAAGATGAAAAGCGGCCGCTGTTTTCTAATTAGTTGCTTTTTTTTTACCATGGACCGTATTCTACTTGTATCTAAGGCTGAAACATAGTATTGACCACTTTGACAACCTTTTCTATACAAGCTGGGGTGTCTGAGCATGGCTGGCAGAGACGTGCTGACCGAGGTTCGAACTCCTAGCCTCATATTTTGAATCCCTAACAACGCACGCTGCGCCACCTGCCTTCACAAAAGAAAAGCAAATACAGTTTCACCTGCTTTATTTATTATGAAAAAAAATTTAATGTGGAAGCAGTTGGCGCAGCAGTGGCGTTTCGGGCTTCCAATCACGAGGTTGGTGGTTCGAGACTCACTCTGGTCGACTGTTTGTGTTCCTAGGCAAG
>JAOTQE010007247.1:0-22806 GCA_025631205.1 Nesometra sesokonis
AAACACCATTGAGTAAAGAATCTAAAAGTTACGCGCGATTTACTTAAAATATCCCTTACGTGAATTTATATATAGATTACAACATCATAATTGATTGGGATTGCATGTTTAAGGGTATTGGACATATATCAGGGGCAGGCAGTACCGGTCAAGTTTTCAACTGTAGGCATACATATTGAAAGCCTTACATATGGCATTACTTGTACGGAGAAACAAGAGACCATTGTAACTGCATGTCAGAAATGTCCATGTGGCAACACTAAATGATTGTTTCATGACTGGGAATACATTCAAATAAAGTACGGTAGTAGACTATTACAGAACATTATTAGAAGCGGATACATGGATAACGGGGCCATCCTCACCCCCCCCCACACCCCCTCCCCTCCACATTTCCTTGACGACACACATACAGTAAGATTAAAAAAGGGAAAGAGAAACCGAGAAATAAAAATAATATTAGGTCTATTTAATTTAATAAAATCAGTTTGTTTATTGGTGTACATTAGGTCTTTTATCATCGAGCCATAATAATTGGGCCCTGTTCTTGATATTCTAGCTACCTAATATTAACAAAAAAACTTGGTAAGATTCATTCATTCATTGGCAAGAAGCTTGGACTTAAACAGCCACAGTGTGATTTTATTGCTTGGTTTTTGTCTTTAAAGCGGATAAATATTGAAGTATTCAAAAGACACTTATTGAACCCTTAACACTTTTCCGGGCGTAAAAATGTTATTGGAATTCAGAAGATTGTTTAGTCATAAAGTTACGAATACGGCAGTTTATATGGAAATGAAAGCAGCAAAATGCTTAGTTGTAAACGATACCAATGCTAACGATCTTACATATTGCAATTCATGCTGATACAAGAGACAACCATTCTATTTTCTGCCATAAAATCAACGATACTAGCAGGGAACAGTTACTGTTCCCCTGATAACTACGTATGACTAGGGAACAGTGAAATTACAGTAATGTAACTCTTCCATGGTATGACCAGGTGTGATTTTGGTGTTGGGGGGGGGGGAGAGTTGCTTAAATCCCGTTTTTGTTTTGACAAGCAAAAAAAAACATGCTTTCAATAGCAGGTCCAACTGAGAGTTCTTATAGCAGCTGTGCATATCTTTTTATTACTCCTTTTTCATTAAAACTTAAGCCTGTTAACACCCCCCCCCCCCTTTAAATCCGCCACTGATGACCACTTACCTATTCTTGATGCAGCCACTCTCCCTTCTACCCATTCTACCTACAGCATTTTTAGCGATTCTTCTTTTGTTGTCTCTGATATTAGATAATGGCGTTCCTACTATATCAAACCGACCCAAGTCAGTCTATCCTAAAGAATAATAAAATGCATGTGCAATGAGCCATAGCTCGATATGTCTGTACAATAGTAATTATAATAAGAATATTTATTTGGCCGCAAATTATACAAAGGTTTGACCTTCGATTTATTAGGTTTCTAATAGCAATCCATGTGGCTTTAGAATTTCCGACGTTCTCATTGATATCATGCATCACCTCCGTTTTAATGAAGTCATTAGATTTTTTAACCTTTGACACATAATCGTTCCAATCGTTATCGAATTGATTTTTTAGCTGTTCGTTTTATGGCTTTAGCTTCATTTCTTAAACACATATATCCAAGTGTCACCCATTGTGGCATTCTACATGAGATTTTAATATTTTTAAATGGAACATGTTTGTCTCACACATCACTAAAAATTTTACCAAGTCACCCGCCGTCGACATCTTCGCTAACCTATATTTATTCTACTTGAGCGAACCGTGCTATGTTAATTTCTGTAATCGCGCCCTCTCTTGTTGTTATGTTTACAGTTAGACTGAAAAACCAACCACAGATATTGATGTGTAAATGTGGTATGTTGTATTATTTTGTTATCATTTGATTTACGGTTTATATGTATATTGATTGTATATGATGAAGAGTTCAATAAGTGATTGACGAAGTATACTGTTCATTGTTTATAACCAAATTACACCTAGGCTAGTAGAATTTAGTCCGTGACCGCGTTCGTTATCGTCGCGCGGTAGATAATAGTGAGGTTTCGCAGCTTTACAAAATACGAATACGAAAACGGATACGTCATACATTCTTGTAATTACTTGAATTAAACACTTTAAATATCTGTCACAGTTGGTCAGTATTTTACGACGATCATCAATAATTCATATCTAGAAAATTTCATATATTTTTGAACACATTTTGGAACTTTAAAAAATTGTGTTATGAGAGAGTAAGTTATGTTCTTATTCACATTAATATTATTGAAATTAATCTGTATTTCAGAATAAACCATCAACCATCACTATCAATATTAGCGAGGTTTCGCAAATTTACGAAATACGAATACGAAAACGGATACGTCATAAGTTCATGTAACATAACATGAATAGAACACCTTAAATATCTGTCACAGTTGGTCAGAGTATTTTACGACGATCATTAACAATTCATAGGTAGAAAATCTGATATATTTTTTAACACATTTAGAAACTTTCAGAAATTGGAGTGTGACGTATCCGTTTTCGTTTTCGTAAGTTTGCGAAACCTCACTAGTGCGGTACCGTCCGTGCACAAGAGGGTATCTCGTGACCTTTGACCTTAGGCCAATCTCATTGATTTGTTTAGTAACTGTTTTAATACTTCCTTTGTGTTTATTACTCGATATAATAGTAGTGCATTGTGTTATGAGAAAGTAAGTTATGTTCTTATTCACAATAATATTATTGAAATTAATCTGTATTTCAGAATAAACCATCAACCATCACTATCAATATTAGCGAGCGATTAGCGATATTACGTCATACATTCGTGTAACATTTGAATAGAACACCTTAAATATTTGTCAAAGTTGGTCAGTATTTTACGACGATCATCAACAATTCATAGGTAGAAAATTTGATATATTTTGAACACATTTAGGAACTTTCAAAAATTGGATTGTGACGTATCCATTTTCGTTTTCGTATTTCGTAAGTTTGCGAAACCTCACTACTATCTAAGTCTAAGTACTAGTACTGTATAACCAAGCCTATTACCGACCACAGAGTCGTCATCTATCTCGGACAGTCATAAATAAAATATTCAGATTTGGAACCGGTGTTGTAGTCGATACCCATGCTATGCAAAGCCACGACACGGATGCTAATAACAGTGGCAGTAATAACAATAATAGTAATAATAATGTAGTAGATAACCAAAATACGGTTACTGATACCAGTGGTAATAATAACAGTAACAATGTAGTAGATAGCCACGATACGGTTACTAATTTCAGTGGCAGTAATAAAAGTAACAGTGTAGTAGATAGCTTAAGACCCTTAATGCATTCACTAGCAATGTCAGAGCTAGTGACCTTCAATGGGGATCCATTGAGGTACTTCGCATTTATTACCACATCTGACAATTTAATGCTGAATGTATTAGATGATATTATTAAGCTAAATTATTTAATACGTCATTATAAAGTAAAGTTTTTTCAAGCTATTCAATGTTGTCTAGTAAGACAGCTGAGGGATACTCAGAGGCCCGGCGCATAGTAGAAGAGAGGTTTGGGAATCGTGGAACAATCGTACAATTCTGGATTAGAAAAATAACGAATGCACCCAAGTTTGAGACTGACCAACTTAGGGAATTCTACGACGATCTTCATAATTGCGCTGAAACGATAAAGACGATGGGGTTCGAAAGGGAACTAGAATAATCAACAGGGACTAAAAATGATAATTGAGAAACTGCCAAGGTACCTACAGATACGATGGAGTCGAGAAAACCAACGCATTCGAACACTGAATGAAAACAGACCATGGATGACGTGGTAGAATTTATTCGACAGGCAGCGGTGGAAGTAAATGATCCTGTTTTTGGAGATATCACTAAAGGAAAACCTACATTGAAAAGTCCCATCTATGCAGATAAATTGATCAAATTATAAGATTTTGACTGTTTTTCTGCATAAAAATGCTTTTAGGAGCATTACAACATAAGCATGTTTTAGATTACTTGTTCAGGAGTTTTACGTGTTTATATCTAATTATGAGCGAAATATTCTAAACTAGATGCAAATTAAAATTTGCTGTAGCAGTTGTATTTTTTGGCGTTTTGTGGAAATATTAAGGTATGTAGTTTGTTATTAAGTACTGTTTGTTAAAGGATTTTTTAAGAAGGTGTGTTGGTATTTTTGTTTTCAGGAGTGGTCAACAAAGCATTTTCATTTACATTTAATCATAGTTTACGGCAAACTTTTGAATTATTATTACAATTCTTAGGCCTAAATTATTAAATTCCCGACACAAAGCCAATGTTGATAAACGTATACGCCGCTACGCGACGTTCAACGTGCGCGCGTGGACTTCGAAAATGCATTTATTTACAATGTAGCCACAACTAGGCCTACCCTCGTCGTTGGCCTATAAACGTTGTTATATTAAATTTTACGTAATTTTATAATAAGAAAATTAATAGCATACGTCAGTATGTAAGTGTATTTGATATTTTAATTATCAAATTTATGCTATGCAGCAATTATAAATTGCGTTTGTTTCATTATATTATTTGTATTGATTTTGTTTGTGATTTCAAAAATATATAATTTAAAACATTATTTCGAAATTCATTGTGCTCCTTTCTATAATTTGAAATTAAATAATGTAATTTAAGTAGTAATCTACAATAAAAACACCATTTTTACACTACTTGAATGCTAGCCTATTATCTCTAGGCATGTATCTCAAACAGCATTCATACGCACACACGAGAGCCGCGCTCAACGATTCTTTCCGTGTGCATTGTTGTATTTAGGGCGAACATAACGAACAAGGCCTACGATTTTCTTAATTTTTCTTTTAATTTAGCCGCTACCTATTACTTTTTAAATGACTGACACATCGTCTGTCATTGTAGAATCACATAGTCTCTATTATATATTTCGAAAAATTCTGTTATCACTGGGTTAATACACAAATAAAGGTCGGTGTTAAATTTGCCTTTATTGACAATTTTTGGTCGATAATTTTGGTTTTATAACTTTATTATATTTTCAAATAAATCGATTGTATGATTATTGTTCGTATTTTGAAACAATTCCTTATCAGAATAATAATTCTTTTAACGAATTCTTAAGATCCGAATAATGAGAATTGTGCCAAAGGCAGTTTATTTGTAATTTAAAGTTTGATATTCAAAGTTTCGTTTAAAAGGTAGGCATACTGAACCCGTACATAAAAATATGCGCCTGTGTCCCTGAATACGATGTATAGTAATGATAGGGGGCGCCTGACTTTTATGGAGATTATTTCATTACTTGGAACTGCTGTGTAGTCGTTGATTTAGATTTCGATTTGGCCTTGTCAAGGGTCCATCTTGGATAGCCACATGTACCAAGTGCCTTGTAGACATACTCCACTTCTTTCTCCCTTTCCTCAGGTTCAGTCACGGTGGTTTCTCCTCGGTGAAGGAGGGTCCTGACCACCCCCAATTTTTGGTCTAACGGGTGATTCGATGAAAAGGCCAGGTCTTGGTCAGTGTATGTAGCTTTGTGATATACTGATGTTGTAATAAAGCCATCTTGTGACCGATTGGACAGTATGTCCAAAAACGTTTTCCATCCTCCTCCCACTCCGTGGTGAACTGGATATTGGTGTCAATCGAATTCAAATGTACAAAAAATTCTTCTGAGTGAGCCTTCTTGTGTTTCGTGTGAGTGTCATCCACGTATCAATACCACCAGGGTGGGTGGCCGTGGAAAGAGCCTTATGTTGGAAGTCTTCCATGTAGAGGTTACACAAGATTGGTGAAACAGTTGAGCCCATAGCAGCCCCATGGATTTGTTGGTAAAACCGTCCTCGACAGCTGAAGTAGGTGCACCGTACGCATAGTTCCAGTAGTTTGATCACTTGTTTTGGGGACATTTTGGTATGTATGCCTAAACTTTTATGCTGAAAAACAGTCAAAATCTTATAATTTAAAGGAAAACCTGTGAAATCAAAACCCACTGGACAGAACGAAACCTCTACCCATTTGATATTCGATCAAAGAAGAACTACCAACGAAAGATGTTTTGTCCTTACTGTAATGCCACAAACCAGTTTTTAGGTAGTTGTCCTAATTTCAAGAAACTGAGAACTGAAGATATTCGTAAGTGATACAAATTGTTTAATTAAATTACTTTTATTATTCGAAACTTTTATGGAAGTTTGCCGCAATGTACGCGACTCGACAATTTTACCTAGAAGTTTAGGGGCACTGCTGTCTACGTAGCAACCTATGGCATAGCTCAGTAAAGCTGGTAGCAATTGCTGTGCTGTGCACTGAACCGTGAAGATTCGCTATTTTCTTGTTCCATCCTTGTATTCCGGCTGGAGGGTCGAAATACAAGTTAATGACACAACGTATTTGGGATTAGACGTTAAGCCGTTGGCCCCGTGTACATCATGGCTTATGTGCACGTTCTTCAGAAAAAATTAGGGGATTGTATTTCGGTGTACAGCAATCACCACCAGAAGAACCCACTGCAAATAAATCCTCGGACTTTTGTGGGTTGCACTTTCGGCCTATGTATTCAATGGAAGTTCACCATCTAACCGTTAATATTATAATACTATGATTATAGACCTAGCACATATTCAAGTTTAACTTCAAAGAGTATTTATTCACTTCAATATAATAGACAAAAGAATGTATTCTCAAAACAATATTATTAAGATAGAAATAATGAATAATTGCTTCTAATATTAAATAACAGACGGTAAAATGCAAATACCCGAGAAGAGTAAACCACTAGAGTACCCCACTCCTCAATTTTCCTTTCAGTGAAAAATCAACGGACATATTAGTTTGTATTAAAGTATTATGTAAAATAAATCAACATTTAAAAAAAAATACTCGTTTTAATCATAACAGTGTTTTGAATACCAATTCTATTCCTCGTCAGAATTGTAAAAACGCCAAAGATCAAGCTACTGGTCGTGAGAGTTGACAGGTATTTAATTATTTAAAGGTTTTTACCATAACGAGAAATGTAGGTTGCGCAGGATGGGTGTTATATGACGTCAAAATAACATGAAACTTTTTTCTTATTGCATTTGTTTGACATATGCTGTCGAATACTGATTATAACTGGAATGTTAGATGACTTGAAACGAAGAATAGCCATTTTAGGGAATATTTTAAACAGGTTTTCTAATGCCGTTAGATTGATTGAAGAAATAACCTTAAATTCAACATGGACACAATTAAATCTACAACTGTTAGTGTTACATACAGTGACAAGATCTTGAAGGTTATCTGTTGATAGATTATAATCAATCCATTTCAAATACTTAGATTCATAATCATCCAGTATATTTAATAACTTAACAAGTGATTTTCCATTAATATTAGAAAGGTCATTATCCTTTAATTGAATTTGTTTATCTGTTAATACACCCATTTCATCCCATTTATCCAACATATTACTTACAGCGGTGCCTGATAGATTACAATTCGTCATATCTAATGTATTGACACTTCTTAATGATATGCTAAATAATGTTTCATTAATATCCCCTAAATTATTATCATCAAGATGGAGTTCTGATAATGAAATTGGTATTAATTTCCTCTCCACATCCATTTCATACTGTGTCAGCATATCATTAACAACAGTACCTGTTATATTACAATTATGGAAATGAAGTTTACTCATATATGGAAATATTTTGAAAAGATTAGCTAATGTGGATCCATTGATTGAAGACAAGTTAATATTACTCAAGTTAATGATAGTAGATTTAAATCTGCAATTGCTAGAACATAGAGTTAAAATATCATAAAGGTTTTGTGTTGATAGATTATAATCACCCCATACCAAACACTCATGTGAATTCTCGCATGTATAACCACTTAATATATTTATCAATTTAACAAGTGATTTGCCATTAATACCAGAAAGATCATTATACCTTAATGCCATATTTTTGCCAGTCAATACACCCAGTTTATCCCATTTATTCAACATATCACTTACAGCAGTACCTGATAGATTACAATTTCTCATAAAAAATGTGTTGACATTCATTAATATTACACTAAACAATGTTCCATTAATATCCTCTAGATTATTATTATCAAGATATAGCTCTGATAATGAAGTTGGCACTGTTTGCTTTCCTACATCCTTTCGATACTCGGTCAAAATATCGCCAATGACAGTACCTGTTAGACTGCAATTATATAAATAAAGAGCACTTATGTTTGGAAAAGCTTTAAAGAGATTGGCTAATCTTAAACCACTGGTTGAAGATAAGTCATTCTTACTCAAGTCAATGCAAGTATATTTGAATCTGTAGTCTGTGCAGAAAGTTGAAAGATCGTGGAGGTTATTTTTTGATAGATTGTAATCACTCCAATTCAAACACTTACATTCACAAACATTCAGTGTGTTTATTAACTTTACAAGAGATTTTCCATTAATATTAGACAGGTCATTACCGTTTAAGGCCACTTTTTTCCCAGTCAATACACCGAGTTCATCCCATTTATTCAACATATCACTTACGGCTGTGCCTGGTAGACTACAATTTATCATGTAAAATGTACCAACACTTTGTAATGATGTACTAAACAATGTTCCATTAATATTCCCTAGATTATTATGACTAAGATGGAGTTCTGATAATGAAACTGGTACTCTCTGCATCCCAACATCCATCCCATACTGTATCAGCATGTCATTAACAACTGTGCCTGTTAGACTGCAGTTATCTAAATAAAGAGTAGTTACACTTGGAAATATTTTAAATAGATTGGCTAATTTGTTGCCATTGATCGAAGAAAAGTTAATATTACTGAATACAATATCATTAATTTTAAATCTGCAATCTTTAGTGCACATAGTTAGTAGATCTTTAAGGTTATTTGTTGTTAGATGATAATCACTCCATTTCAAAGACTCAGATGTATACTCCTTTTGTGTATTTAACAATTTAACAAGTGATTTGCCATTAATGTTAGAAAGGTCATTACCCCATAATGCTATTTGTTTGTTTGTCAATAAACCCAGTTGATCCCAATTGTCCAATATATTACTTACGTCTGTGCCCGATAGATTACAATTCCTCATATAAAATGTATTGGCATTTCTTAATGATATACTAAACAAAGTCCCATTAATATCCCCTAGGTTATTATTGGTGAGGTCAAGATGTGATAACGGAAGAACTCTCTGTTTCCCTACATCCAATCCATACTGAATCAGCATTTCACCAACATCAGTACCTGTTAGACTGCAATTACCCAAATAAAGATGAGTTATGTCTGGAAATATTTTAAAGAGATTGGCTAATTTGGCACCATTGATTGAAGACAAGTTAATATAACGGAAGTCAATGAAAGTATATTTAAATCGGCAAAAATTAGTAGGACCACATAAAGTTAGAAGATCTTGAACGTTGTTTGCTGATAGATTATAATCACCCCAAACAAGGTAATAAGATATATAATTTAGTATATCTATTAACTTAACAAGTGCTTTTCCGTTAATATTAGACAGGTTATTACCATTTAATTCAATTTTTTTGCCTCTCAATACACCTAGTTCTTCCCATCTATTCAACATATCACTTACAACAGAGCCTGATAGATTACAATTCCTCAGAACAATTGTATTGACATTTTCTAAAGATATACTAAACAATGTTCCATTAACATCCTCTAGATTATTATGCTGTAGATAAAGGTTTGACAATGAAGGTGGTAATGTCTTTTTCCCAACATCCATTCGATATTGGGTCAACATATCACCAAAAACAGTGCCCGTTAGACTGCAATTACCCAAAGAAAGTGTAGTTATGTCTGGAAAAATTTTAAAGAGATTGGCTAATTTGGACCCATTGATTGAAAACAAGTTAATATTACTCAAGTCAATGATAGTAGATTTAAATCTGCAATTGTCAGTGCAAATAGTTAAAAGATCTTGAAGATTATCTGCTGATAAATTATCAGCACTCCACTTCAAATTAGTCACTCTGTTAAAAGCTTTTACATCAGTAAAACTGATATCAAGTGTTTTGAGATGCCTAAAATCTACAGCATTTAGACATTCACTCATAAGCGCAGAAATAGAATGAATTGAAAGGTGGCAGTTCTTCATTTTTAATTGATGTAATTTTGGGGCTAGTCTAAGTATTTGGCATACTTGTGTAATTTTAATTTTTCTAAAATCTAAACCATTAAAATAAAAATTGTGAACCTCATGATTTAAATGATTATTCGCCCATTCTGCAGATATGATATTAAATGCATCATTGCCACACTCATTTATAATTTGCAGTAAATATTTATCATCATTTCCATCATCAAAGTAATAGTCATATTCTGATTCAAGCACTTTTTGCATTAGTGATAGGTGAGCAATGACCCTACATATCTTTTCACAAGGCTTTTCGTAAGTTTTAATTATGTCTGACATATTCTTTGAAAACTGACCATATTCGTCTTCGTCAAAAGCAGCAGCGAACGTTGTAATAAGGTGCAATAAATGGGCACCTTTGTTTAAATTTTCATTACCATAAAGATATACTCGAAATGAGTTAGCCATATGTTCAACATGTTCTCTAATTTCAGTGAACATATTTCCATCCAGGTTATAAAGTACCCTTGGTTGGTATTCCAATTTCACGTATTTTAAATACCGTGCAAGGAAGTAATAATTTGATGCCTTAATTGTTAGCCAATGTTTCAATAATCTATTAGCATTAGAACCTAAAAAGCCAATTGCAAATACCTTTGTCATATGTAGATATTTATTAGATCTTAGAATCTCATACTCCTGTTCATTTAGCGTCTCTTGTTGACTTATATAATAACCAGCTAATGCTTCTGAAAATAATTTATGTGGTGTTGGATAAAACTCGTCAGCATATGTATGTTCGTCATTGTAAACATCTGCTTTTTTATTTCTATACGCTTTAATATTATATTTATTAATGAACAAGGTATTTTCTTTAAGATTATTATAAATGTACTTTCCTAATATTAAAATAGCATCTTTATATTTTTCTTCTAAAATATCACATGGCTTTGTAATTTCCCTATCGTCTTTAATATATTCTTTTAATGTAACACAAAATATTTGTTTGTAAAGCTGTGGCAAATCGTTCGGAATTTTTTGTTGTTCGCTCCATAAAGTACATATCATAACCAGTAGATATGGTGAAGAGCTTAACTGAAATCCATTTGTATTTTCACCGCGCCCATAATTTACATCATCTAAATATAGGTTAAATCTTTGAATAAGAGATAATCCAAAATCTGTTTTATTTAAGGTTTTAAAATGTCTGTGTATATATGCTTTTATGTTACTTTGACTAAATCCCTTCACTTTTATATGCATATCGCAACAGTTAACAAATTTATGAATACTTTCGGGGCGTGAAGTTAGTATAACGTTATAGTTAAATGTATTGTTTTTGAAGTATTTAATGGGATCATCAACATCTGCCTGCAGTTCATCAAGTCCGTCTAATAAAAATACTATTTCATTATCATGATTTCTGAAAAATTCTTTAATCGAACCGTTTGATAAACTATGTTTTTCTTCCACACGTTTACAATGTTTGATACGCATAATAGCATCGACAACATCTTCTCCTGCTTTTATGTCTCGGATGTTTATCAGAAATAGTAATTTTCCTGCAAAGGTATCATCTAAATTGTTTGCCCAATTATATGCAATGTATTTAAGTAAGATAGTTTTACCCATTCCACCTTCTCCTGTTATTAATACTTTACGTGATCCTGTAGATTTAACAATATACAATATATCTTCTAATGTTCTCGGTTCACTTTCCTTCTCTACTTTTCCGGGGCTGCCTCCTTTTGTAACTTTGAGTAGGTCAAGATCAGTATACACGTCGATGAGATTAATTTCATTATTCCAGATTGCTGTCGTGAATGTTATATTCTGATATAAATTTCTCTGATGTTCAGTGAAGTAGTTCTTGATGATGTTATCTAATATTTAATAAATAATACATAATAAATAACACGGATATATTGTTTATACTTATTCTTTATTTAATATTGTTGGAAATGAGTAAATCAGGCGCGGATCGGGGGGTGAAGGGTCCACCCGACCCAGCACTCTCCCATTCCTACCTTTTGACCTTAAACTTGTTTGCAATAAGCTATCTATGAAAACTGCCTCTTAGATACGCATCGTCTTTAAAAATTGGCCTGAGAGGACCCTAGACCCCTAGAAACAACTCTAAATTTGTCACCGGGCTCCCTCTATTCGGCATCGGGTCCCCACTTTCCAGCTCTTCTGGACCCGACCCTGTAAATGGCGAATTTTTACAACAAAATTTGTATAACTTTATAAAAGAATTATAAATAAAACATCATAAGGAGCGTCACTATAATATTCCATCCAACAAGTCACAACACTTAATTAATAAACAGAACACGAAAATAAACATAGTAATTATATTTTTGTAATAGTAAATTGCATAATTTACTAATTCAACAAATCCCTTAGTAATCAATATTATTTAAACATATTAATTATACAACTAAAATACATGTGGCATCAACTTAAAATTTATTAATAAAAAAACCTATCAATAACAAATCAATTGACTCATCTCATATTTACTCATTCACTCAGGCAACCCCACTCACATAACTCACTCATACTCACTCACTTATCTCACATTTATCTGTTCCACATTTACTCATCCCACAATTACTCATCCCACACTTACTCATCCTACATTTACTCATTCCTCATCTCCTCACTCATTCGACACTTGCTCATTCCCACACTCACTCATTCCACATTTACCCATTTCTCCCACTTTTAGTCATCTCACACTTACTCATCCCACATTTACTCATTATCCACTTACTTATTTCATACTCATCCCACAGTTGCTCATCCCCACACTCATCACACACTGACTCATCCCACATTTACCCATTTCCCCACTTTTAGTTATCCCACACTCACTCATCCCATACTTACTCATTCCACACTCACTCATCCCACACTTGCTCATCTCCACACTCACCACACACTCACTCATACCGCACTTGCTCATCCCACACTCATCATACACTCACTCATTTCATACTTACTCATTCCACACTCACTCATCCCACACTTGCTCATCTCCTCACTCATCATACACTCATCCCACATTTACCCATTTCCCCCACTTTTAGTCATCCCACACTCACTCATCCCACACTTACTCATTCCACACTCACTCATCCCACACTCGCTCATCTCCACACTCACCACACACTCATCCTATATTTACCCATTTCCCGCACATTTAGTCATCCCACATTTACTCATTCCACACTCATTTATCCCATACTTGCTCATCCCCACACTCATTCATACCACATTTTTTCATCCCCACAAGCGTCACACACTCATCCCGCATTTACCCATTTCTCCAATTCGGTAATTTCACACTCACTCATCCCACACTTACTCAGTCCACACTACCTCCTCCAACACTTGCTCATCCCGACACTCATCGCACTTACTCATTCCAGACTTACTCATTCCACACTTAACCCACACTCGCATATTCCATATTTAATCATTCCCAAATCACACATCGCACACTCAGTGATCGAACACTCACTCATCCCACACTCACTCATAATACATTAATATATTCCTCAATCATCTCACGCACACTCATCCCATTTCCCACAAATCCTCACTCCTCAACCCCATCCCTCCAAACCACACCTTTACTTAGTTTCACTTATTTATCCATCTTCTACTCCCTCAATAATAATTATTTACAACTTAGGCCTACCAGTAGATTGTATCGCTGGTGTTGATCCGAGAAACATGCTGATGAAAAAAGCTACCAAAACACCAGATAGCATAATAATCATAGACGTACTACATTCTGTAAGAATAATATTGAATAAAATCAACTTTTATTTCAGATATATAAATCAATATGTATATACATATGCATATTTTTAAAAGCAAACCAAATGTAAAAACAAATTTGCCGACTTGTGGAGGGGCTATTAACCCAATGGAGGACTAAGCCTCCCATTTCACCAAGGAGAAAAAAGTGTAACAAGACAGTAGAATGAACAAATAATTACTTGTATCTTCAAAAATATAAGGAGAATAAAGTTAATTGCAAGTAACCAAAAAAACCTAGGCCTATACTTACTTGTTACATTTTGCAGAGAAGAAAGTGCTTCAAACAAGCTTAATATCTATGACAAACTGTTCCTGAAAAAAAACTGAAAGCATAACAACAATCAAACAACCAGTCATTGTCTGGTGAGGCAGCGATGAAGTCACTGTGAAATGTACGTATAAATTATTTTGATTACTTGCAATTAACTTTATTCTACTACTAAGATAGAATGACAACATAACATTTATTATAATGGTAACTATAAAGGTATGGTGAACAAACTATGTGTGTAATGTATATTTTATATAACTGGAAATGTCCATCTGATTTGGAGATACGATAGTGTAAGTTTAAACTTTTGACAAACTAATCAAGTTTACTGATCTGACTGACAGTTTCGGATACCTTAATCCAACAGTGTTCTTCCACAGAGTGATGGCTCTGTTAATAAACAATCTGTTCATCGGTAGGTGGCAGTCGTCTAACAACAGCCGTATACGTTACTCAGTAAATGGCCCTGGCCCTGTTGTTAGGCGACCGCCACCTACCGGCGAACGAATTACTTGACAACCGAGCCGCCACTCTGAGGAAGGACGTCGTTGGATCAAGGTGTCTGAAACTGTTAGGGAATTATGTCAACATTATCTGCTGTAGTAAATGTAGTAATTCAGATACAAGAGTATTACTGAAACTATCTCAAAATGAGAACTTGTGTGTCAAATTAGTTACCAAAGGAAAAATAATAGCATGGATTACTGCAGTAATTGCAGTATACTTAAAGCAATAGATTACTGCAGTAACTGCAGTAGAATCATTTTGACATGAGATACAATCATGATTAAATCAAGTTTTCATCATTAATTTAAATAGTTATCACGGTATTTAATTTTCTCTTGTAAATCGAGGCAGAATGCATCAGTTTTGGTTATTAAAATGGAAACCTAAAACACAATCCATATAATTTAGCAACAGGTGACGGAAACGCCCAGGTAAAAAATATTCCTTTAAATGGACGATTCCAATAGTTGTTTCTGACATAATCTGATATAGCGGTATTTTGGTGTGTAAAAGAGATAGATTATGAGAAAAATAAATATAGAATCTGAAATATTTAGATTGGTTTTCTCTCTTAATGTACGATAGGCCTACTGTATAGTTTTCGAAATTATGGAAAAATTAATAAATAACTAAAAGACATACTACACTTTGTCCAAAATCGTTCGAAAAATGTAGGATCCTGTGAGCTTGTTTGTGTTTCCGCATCTGATGTTCCATCTTTACTTACTAAAAAAAAGTGGATTGATAACACAATAAAATGCACAGTAAGTATTTACATATTCACTTATATCATTCGTTTTAATGTGATGAATACAGACATGTCATCAAGTTATAGACAATCAATGGAATAGATTTCAACAGACTGCAGAAAGAAATTTCTAATAATTAAGTGAAATCTATAAAAACAAAACAAAAGTTTTATTTTCATGCATCTTTTACAAATACAAAATATTTGAGAGTTTTAATCATTGTGCAATAGTGTATGTTTTGAGCGTCAGAGAGACCTCAAATGCCCGAGTCTCATGCCGGATGCATGAGATGTTGGTTTGTAAGCAGTTGCAATTATTTTGACAGACTGTTAACATGAGAAGGGAAATAATGGAAATATGTATATGGCAGAGCCAAGCCACATGAGGCATAAGTCGGAAAATTGAAAATTGATTGATTTTTTGGTATAGATTATAAAACTACACATTATTATCTTTAACATGCAAAAAAAGTTTCATGCGATCTTGCGAAGTTATGAACAATCGAAGTTCTAACATTTAAAATGTACGTTTTAAGAAAAGTGCACTTGAAAATCGTTTATCAGTATACATTGACTAAGCAAGGTCATTTTAAATTGCATTTTTTAAAGATTTCTTTGATTATATATCTAAAAATTGTTAAGGTAGTATCGAAGTTGAATGTATAAACTGTATATTTTTAAATAAAATAAAATTCGAAAAAAAAAACATTTTTAATTTCTGCCTACTGTGGAAAACAGCATTTGCGATCTGTCTCATTTGGTTTGGCTCTGCCACATATATAGTATTGAAAGGGGAAAAATTTTGCAAATGTTATCGTTGAAGAACAGATCCAGATATGCCTTATGAATACAGTAACGTAAAAAGTAAATCCTTTGTCCGAGACTGAAGGCTCATAGGACTGGAGCTTATTTCCAGTTTCAGTAGCGTGAAGCGAATGAGAGTATGATCCCTGTGGATGGGATGCTAGTCCATTGGGTTACTTCCCAGCAATTTGCCGGTTCCCATTGTGCAGCTGGATAGACCGAAGCAAAAAAGTGCGTTGCTCAGGTGCACAAGCAACTGGGGGCGAGTGAGCCATTAACCACCAACCTCTTGATTGGGATTCTAAACCGCAACCACTGCGCTAACTGCTCCCACTGAAACAATAACGTATACCACATTAATTGAATTAACAATTCAAACCCTCTTTAAAGGGCACTACAGTGACTTTTCTCTCATCCATATTGTGAATTCTAATGCAAATAAATAGTATTAGGGATAGAAAATAATTATACACCTGTGTGAATAATTTAAAAACCGTTTACTACCCAGCCACAAAAAAACAACCTTTATGAAGTTAAAGGAACCAAGTCCAGTGGAAACTATGATCCCAATAGTAAACAATTACTTTGTATGTTCAAAAGTTTGATTCATTAACAGGCCCGTAGCCACCAGTACGGTTGGTCAGGTTTCAACCGGACCACTTTTTGGCCGATTCTCACACTGAATTATTCACCTGATTGATCTTCTCCCAGCCACTATTTGCTCGCTTCGCTCGCAACCTGACCACTTTAAATGTCGTGACTACGGCCCTGCATTTGATCACTGTTTCCTATTTTCTTCAATTTGTGGACGGGTGGATCTGAATTGGACACTTATTGAGATAAACAGATAAACTAATGGTGCTCAAATTTGGCTTAAAATAAATAAATAGGCCAGTTCCTGTCATGAAAGAATTGCCTGCCACCCTATACGTGGAACAAGCAAAATACATACCCAATATTTTCATCGCTCGTTTATTTAAAAGTTTCGCAAATTTTCTAATTTTAACTGGATCGTTTTCTAACAGTTTCTGTTTCTCCAAATGAAAAACAACATCCCACATATTGTTTAAATTGTAACCTTCAATTCCATAGTAGTGAATAACATTCTTCAAATCATCTGGTCCAGTTTGCTTCAAAGTTTTGAATAGTCGTATCCGATAAGGTTTTAAGTTAACAACAGTATCTTCGACATCGTTATCTTCCTTATATTTATTAATCAATTGTATGGCTTTATTTATACTTGATACTTCAGCAATTTCTGACAAAATTGTAATATTATTGGACGAAATATATCCGTGTGTATCAAGACTATTGAATAAGTGGATTCCGATGCTTTCAATGGGGAGTTCTTCTAGACGTAAGGTATCAAATAGTAAGAAGCGCAAATACCGGTAGTTTGTACCACCATAACACAGACTAAGTTGATATTTAAATTCTTGAAAACTACTCTTCATTTCAGAATCCATCATTGCATCGATAGTTTATGTTGTAAATAGAGATATAAATCAATATAGATTGTTCTTAAAATTCTCATAAAATGACAGTGATCAAATAGTAGCCTAAAACTCGAAACAATCTTTAATCTTCACTAAATTTAATTCTGCCTAGCAACTTCAGTTTTCAGTGTCCCCTGTTCTGACTTTCAAATATCGATCATTTTTTCAATATTTCACCTAAAATAAAAAATATATATATATGAACATTTTAACAGCAATAAGCCATTTCACGGTAACTGCGCATGTGCAGATTAAGGTCAACTAATAAAACGACGCGCGGAAAGTATATTCTTTTCAATAAGAGCCGCGTCGTTTTATTACTTGAGCTTGGTAACGCACATGCGCAGTTGAAACCGTGAAATGGCTTATTAGGTACAAGCGGTATTTCATTATACAATATGTGGAACTGTAGCTTGGTGGTTAGCATGTTTGCATTTTAACCCTGAGGTCATGGGTTCGAGCCTGGCTGCCCACCAGGTTCTCTACGACTTAACAACGGTAGGCTACTCCCTAAGCCTCCTATTGAGATTTGGTTTAGAAAGCATGGCGTAGATCTCATCCTGCAAGTTGCGAGAAAACACGCTGTTGGATGTGACACGAAATAAAACCAATACACCAATGTCTTACAGATGGTACGGTATTTGTCCTAGCAGACAGTAACTCGGAATTTCAGAAAAATCTGATTGTACTACCATACCGACTCGGGAATAAAACCATTCACAATTTTCGTTGATCTATACATACAATTTGTTACGCTACGCATGTTTGGAATCTGGGTGTAACCCCACACAAAAACTGACTAAACGTTAGCAGACTTTTATCACAGTACGTCCACATCAAACACTGTCTGGTATTCCATATTCAAAGAGTCAGCCAGTCTCGATCGAGGTTTTCTGCTGTAGGCATAGGGCCTAGAATGACCCGTCACTCCCTCCCCCACACACACACACCTACACCCACACACACACTCACATACCGCTTAAAAATGGAAATGAACAACCAAACTTAACATATAGCTGCTGCTTCTGCTGTTGTTATTGTTATTGCTATTGTTATCCTCATCATCATCATCATCATCATAACATTATCATCATCATAAGCTCATCATCATCATCATAAGATCATCATCGTCGACATCATCATTATAAGATCATCATCATTGGTATCATATGGTCATCATCATCATCATCATATTCATCATCAGATCATCATCATCATCATCATCATCATCATAAGATCATCATCATCCACATCATCATCATCATCATGATCATCATCATCAACAACATTCATTATTATTATTTTGTTTAACATCATGTTCTGGCTGTCACTTGTCATTGCCGTAATTTCTTTTGTTATAGGCGATTCATAAGAAATTACCAAAGGCTAACCGAATTATCTCTTTTTACATTCCCAACACTTTCAAGGCAGTATTTTCCACCTATCAGATCCTTTGGGGACACTTCCAAGGGACCCACCAACAGGTACAACCTCCACCTTTTTTTCCACAAGTTTTCCAATCTTTATATCTTTCTCCCTCTCTCTTCAAATACTGGTACTATATTTTACTTTTTCTTCTCTTTTTCCTCTAATATTACGTAAGCTGGTACAGCAGTATTGTTGATTGTCTCCTTTCGCTTTTTTTTATCGATTACAATTATATCTGGTTTTCACGTTGGTACACTAGACATTGATATATCCTAGTGGACTTTAAGTTCTTCATTTTCTACAACTGCTTCTGGAACATGTTCATACCACTTTTCCGTAAGCTCTAACCCATTATCCTTACAAAAATCCCAATGGGCTCTGTTTGCTACATTACGTCGTCTCCTGCATTTTTTCTGCGCAAATTTCTCACATCCGCAAAGCAAATCAACACAAAGGGCTTGTCTTAAAGATCGATATCGTCGTCCTTTTTTAGTTTAATACAGCAAGTGTGTTTTTTTAATCGATTACTCTTATGTCATCGAGGCATAATGATGTGGATTGGTCTTAATATCGCAACGAACGTCCCAATCTATATTAAAAATTAGGCTCAAAGAGGCACAGCGGTTAATCAATGTCCTCGTCTTGGTATTGTTGAAAATAATAAAGCTCTAGACGCTCATACAGAGCATCTTGGACTATAGGACTACAGTCGAAAAGTTTGGATCGCCACTCAAAAATATGTGGGAACTAGTGTTTTTTTTTTCTCTTTACAATTTTAACTCTTTTAAATTTGGGTGGGGGGAACGGGCAAGTATAGAGTGTAAATTTAATACCTTTTGCTATTGATAGAAACGTTTTTGCAGTGATAAAAACATCATATGATAGATGAGAGGGGTTTCTTAGTAGGTGTAGGCTGTACCTCCGTATTATGCAATAGATTTGGTGGGCGATGAGAAAATTCTCAACGAAGATCCAATTCTATATTAAAAATTAGGCTAAAAGAGACACAGTGGTTAATCAAAGTCTTCGTCTCGGTCCCAACAATTTTTTGACGGTGGGAGGATCTCTGTTTGTAGGCCTATTAGCCCCTTGACTTCATACAAACAGAAATTTGTCCTAACATAGTAATCAGGGGTGTATTTAATTGGGATGGGAGGCTTTCAAAAAGTAAAATATATCAATATTAATAACTTTGTCTATAAAACGAAAATATTCAACAATCACAGGACAACATTTGAACCCTTAATACGCGCCTGAGGCCATTTCCGCACATCAGACCAACCTTTTCCGGTACAGCATTCCCCCGGACCTCCCTGAGACTTTGACTCTCTACCGGTCCACCTTCGGACCCCCCCCCCCCCTAACCTTTTTCAAAAGTCTGCATCTGCCCCTGAGTATTCATTAAAACACAAATTATAATTCAGAAGAGTGTTCACCAAAGGTACAAAGATACAACAATATATTTTTGTATGGATAATGCTTATTACAACGATATATAACGATATGTAGGCTATGGCCATTCTGTACCTGATCTTGATACACCATAGGCTTACCTTCTACCGACGACTGCGTATGACTACTCACCGTATCTTTATACATGCACATTACACACATTACTGGATTATTCATTTTATTACCCCGACATACTAAATACCAGAGAGAACACAATACTCTTGCAAAAATGGGTAAAATTCAAAGCAAGACAAAAACGTCGGTGTGTTGGGTCACGGTTCGATAAATCTGTTCAATTATAATTATAATAACAATAGATCTATTATGAGGGGGCTGTAATATTCAGCTTACAGTCCATAGTTCCATTTTCCATAGATATACAGTACTGTGTATGTAAATATAAATTACAAATTGTTGACCCGAAAAATATAAATTGAAATTCGGTCACCCTAAGGCAGCGTTTACAATCAAGAGGTATACGCATAGGACGGGTAAGTACAAGAGTTATAAAATGTGATGTCTCACCACAAAATTAGTCGCATCATAGTTGAGGTCAAATTGAGATAATCACCAAAATAGGTCTGAAGTCAAATTTTTGAAAAAAAAAATCAATTATCAGTACTATGGTCATTATAATATACTTTTTAGGTCAGGTTTCCTGCAAGAAAGTGTTTTTCATGCAGATTTTTTTTAAATTTATAGTCTTTTGTTTATTTTCCGATTGCTTTATTTGTGATTTCCTCAAAACCGTGCTCATATCTTTGGATCTACTTATCCAATGAATATCATTTAAAGTGTAGATTACAGCTTATATTCTGATCTATTAGATTGTACCAATAACTCAATTCTTGATTTTCCTACCATGAGACTCATTTGGTAGTGAGACCTCACATATTGTATCGTATCGTATTTATTTGGTAAATGACACATTGCCAAGAGCAATCAATAGAGTTATCTACTGTTACGTCAAAACAATAGGTGGCGCCCTTTGTTGCTTGCGGTTTTGTATCTTGATACTTTAGAATTGACGTTACATTGGTAGTTAAATATAAATGTGATAACTAATATCTTAATTGTACCTTTCATGTTCTTTGGTACATTCTGATAAATTATGGTAAATTGTTACGTTTTAAAATGTCTCGCTGTGAAATGCCTATTATATAAAATACGATTAAAAAAGCATTCAGGCATAATGGCCGTAATTATGTAAATAAAGAGCGTCGCCTATTGTTTTGATGTATGCAATATTATGCCCATATTCTCTATAGGGATAAGCTCAAACAGATAAACTGCACTTACTTAATTATTTTAAAATAATAATAATAATAATAATAATGTAATAATAATAGTAATAGTAATAATAATAATTAATAATAATATGATTTATAGAGCGCACATACCACAAAAGTGTAATAATAATAATATAATAATAATAGTAATAGTAATAGTAATAGTAATAATAATAATATGATTTATAGAGCACATACCACAAAAGTGCTCAAGGCGCTAGATTGTATGCCTTAGCAAAAAGATATGACTTTAAACATTTTTAAAAGAGTCGATTGTTTGGCAACACTTGATGTTTTCAGGAATGACATTCCACAGACGTGGAGCAGCAACCGAAAATGCTCGGTCATCAAACAAAGTAAACGATTTCGGTTGATGAAGCAGTAGTTTTCTCTTAGACAGCAAAATTACTCTTAGGGATATATAAGCTCAACATATCAATAACATATTCAGGAGCTTTTCCGTTTAAAGATTTAAAAACAATTAGCAATATTTTTAAAACAATTCTATATTTTACAGGCAGCCAATGTAAATTTATCAAGGTTTCTGTAATGTGGGAAGGCAACGGTACATTCGAAACCACTCGTGCAGCCGTATTTTGTATTAGTTGAAGTCTATGAAGTTGTTTGTGTGGAAGACCATATAATAGTCTTGGTTCAAGACGGTGATTCGGTTTAATTCATGAAAGACGATTAAAAGGCACCCATTGCGTTCCATAGCAGGTGGATCGTCATACCTTTCTGATGTTTAAATCAGAAACCAAACAAACCTCACACCACTAAAACTTTATCATCCGTTGGTGGCGCACTTTATTAAAAATTGAAAATATAATATACAGACTTGGAG
>JAOTQE010007248.1:0-11178 GCA_025631205.1 Nesometra sesokonis
AGTAGGAATATTTTTAATCATGTGACGCTCTTTCAACCAATCAGTGCAGTTTAAATGTTTGATGTAGAATATAATATCAAAATATTCTAGATTTTTGTACTATTATCAAGGTAAATTAATTTCCAGTTATGAATTGACATTACCATGTTTATTTTTAAAGATCTGATAGTAAAATACTGTATAACATTATGTTGATATCTCTTTTTTTTGTTAAATATACCAGGTGAAATCAACCAAACTGGACAAAGCAAGACACTCTTTGTGATCAGTTTCACAGTTTCTTTTTTAATAACATATTTAATATCATCTTGTTGTTTTCAAGTAATGATCATCAAATTGGAAAAATTCCTAGCCAAATGCAAGGGAAATGTAAGTGTTAAATAGTTTTTTTTAATTTAAATCTAAAGATGTTTTATCATCAAATTAGGCAAAACATACAATCAAATTTCAGTAAGGAGAAAAAAATATACAAATGAAGGGTAGTTAGTGGTTGGCTATAAAATGGTGATGTTTCAAAGAGCTTTAGAGAACAAGCTTATTTACTGGAGGGTGCAGTCTTCAGCACTTCGACACTTCTTTTATCAAAATCGGCCCAAAACTGAGTTGGTGCCGCCCAAAAAACTGATTTGGACCTAGTGGCCCAGGGGATTTCCAAATTTCCATTTCGCGTCCATTATTTCCTCTCTTCCATTTTATACTCAATTATGTCAATTTTTTGTGCGTTTTTTATGTAATCATGGTCAAGGAATTCAATGAGTGTTAGATATCACTTTTAAGTATCCTATCTGTGAATGTTGGTAAATTACTTATATTTTTTTTATTATGCTTGATCATAACATTGCGGTATCTTAATGAATTTTTATGTCAGAGTGTTTCTAATTCATACCCAAACCCTCCCACATTACCAAATGTGTCACATCTATCAAGATGACCCACCGTGTAGGTCTGCCCTTAAGGTCACCGATGTATATGGCCACATACCACTGCCGCTTACTTTTGATGTATCATAATACTACAGGGCGCATTCACTTCAACCCACACCAGTCACAGCTTGTACTGCCCGTGTTGATAATAAGAATATGTGACATTTATATAGCGCTTATTGCCAAGGCCTCTAAGCGCTTCACAATTATTACCCCCAGTAATTTGGACAAACACCTATGGAACACAACAATCCATTCCATAATGCAGCCGTAATCGGAGTATATGGCATCTGTACCGCCCAGGTACCGACTTATATTCCTGGGTGGAGAAAGGCAGCGTGGATAAAGTGTCTCGCCTATGAACACAAACAGTCGACCAGAGTGAGCCTCGAACCACTGACCTCGTGATTGGAAGCCTAAAACGCCACCGCTGCGCCAACTGCTTCCAGTTGTGTTAAATTTAATTTTGATGATTCTTCTGTGTTCAGTATCCCTGTGATCTAATCACATTGACATTGTTTATTTGGAGGCTTGCTAGAATTAGTTTTGAAGTTTGGTTTAGCCTGTAAAAGTTGAAGCATGCTTGAAAGTCATGGGGTGATAGGTACCCCAGTTTGTAGGATGCAATATGCAACATTGTATGCAACATGCAAAGTGCAACATGGTGTTGATGGAAAATTTCTCCAATTCATGTATTGTTGTTAGGGGACCAACCCATCTTGTGTAACCAGTACATGGATATATTCAGGGGCGGCGGAATGTTTTTGGATCAATGGACAAGGTTACATTTTGGTCAGCATCCCCAGCCCTATTAGAATATGATAAGCGGAAAAAAAATGTTATTGCCTTTTCTGGTCCCTCAATGTGGATTTCAGGGCCACAATTTCCATTTACCGTATTTACATGCTGTTTTTATCGCTGTAGACTAAACGAAAGTGATTTTGTAGTTGAAGTGGCATTTCAGGCGGGGAATGTCCCCCGGAGTTATCACCGGTGGGACGCGTCCCCCTCATCCCCCTCTTCCGCCGCTCATGAATATATTCCTCAGCAATGTGAGCAGCATTACATCTTATATGCAAACCATGACAGAAGTCTCAGCCCAAGTATGATGAACAAACGCTGGGTATAGACATGACAAGCCTGAACAAGTTGATTATTGAACATTTTATCATGAAGAACTGGCTCATAACCTTATGGTATAATATGATGGATGCTGAATATTCTAGCTTGGCAAACCAACGCTCACAGAATTGACCGTTTTTCAGTTGTGGCTGTTTCCTCCCAGTCGTCTTTCAGATAATTCCCAAAGTGATAACTTGTGCCCATTGTTCATCAAACATGTTGAAGGCATCAAGGTCTGTAAGGGTAACACTTTTCAACATCAAGAAAGACTTGTGCCTGCATGTCAGGCTGATACACCTCAATTTCGCGAAGCCCCAGATTCTGCTCTGCCTCCCGCAGAATAGTTACATTGCCTCTGTCAAATATATCACATTATAAATACCTGTGTCTAGCTATACCAGCCAAACCGTAAGCAATAAGGCACATGGCCTTTGTTTTTTTTTTTGTTTTTTTTTTTTTCTGCTTGTCTGACACAAGACTGAAAACACACAAACCTTCATTGGTGTTGTAGATTTCCAGACTCCTCCTATTAAAACATTATTTGATCTTTCACTGTGTAAGAAGGTGGGGGTGTTCTTTGAGTTAAGTTGCTGAGAATCTGTCAAAAGTGAAGTGACTTCTCCCAGAGATTTTTTAGCGTCCCCTGTGGCCTCCCTATACAAAGAAGTTTTTAGCGTGCCACCAACTCATTTTTTGGTCAATTAAGATAAAAATGGTGTTGAAATACTTTGGAAATCATACTCTATCAAATAAGCTGGTTCCCTAAGAAATTTAAAACAACCTTTTTTTTCACCCCTGTATAGCCCACCACTACAAGTACTAGTAAAAATTTAGGTCAGTGGGATGTTCGTAGTATTGAGTGAACATCCTATCTTTCACAGCCTATTTATTACCCAGTATTTACCTAGGTAGGCCTGCAAGATGACACTGTAAAAGTCGGAAGTGCATGAACTGTTGGTGAAGCCCATTGGTGGCGTATGTCAAAAATTTTTTTTGTGACCTTCCTCATAAAAGAGTGCTATTGCTGCGAAAATCTATAAAAAAAAATCCATAAAATATTGATATACTCAAAAACATGGAACATTTAACGAAACATTTATTAATAAAGTATTATTAATAGAGTAATCTACTTTACACAAATGTGTACTGGGAAGAATTTAGCCAACCCTAAATACCACCAAGGCTGCCCTAACAGTGTAGCCTAGAAATACATGACAAAAATCATTGCACTGCACCCACAAGTGTTTGTACTATGCTTTACATTTACTTATTTCTAAGTCAAATAAAATTTGACTTTGGCTTTGTCAAAATTTTTCTTCTAAACCAAACTATTTTTCAATGCCACTTTAGATTTGAATTAGACAGACGCTACCATCATACCATCGTATATCATTAGGAAAGTACCAGAATCAACACATTTTTCATATAAAACTGCACTGAATATTTATACTACCCTATCCCAAAAAAAGTATTTTTTGTTGAATATACTGTATGTGACTTGTTGACATATAAGACAATGGGTAAAAAACCATGCAGATTTTAAAACTAACAGTATATGATTTTTGTTTCTAAATTCATTGTAAGTTACTGTAAATTAATTGTTTTCACAATTGTTTTTTTTTTAGATAAAGCAGAAGAAAACTAGGAAACCACAAAAAGAAGGTTATGTTGTATACACTCCTGGAAAAAACACTGAGGATGGAAACTGCCATTTTGTGTTTCCAGATACACCGTAAATTATTGGACATATAATTATTTTTAAGTCTTATTTGTAAATATAAACTGTTAACTTAACAGTTTAAAAGTTCAGATCTGACTTTACAAATTTCCAAACCATGGAGTACTTGCATAGCAAAGATATGCAGCAATTTTGTGTTTACTTATCCCATCGAAATTTTGACCTAACCTATCACAAATTTTGTCTAGTAATTTGCAAACTTTTGTAGATTGTAAATTTCATAAGTCATGTTTAATCAGAAAAGTGAATCATTGGGCATTATACAACACCTCAGATTTACTTTTAATATTTGCAAAATTAGATACTTCACAATCTTCTGTCCTTGTAATCTGTAGAATAGATCTTCTATCTTCATTATTGTATAATCCCCTCAATTGAACTGTCAACAGGTTTCTTACCCGTGACTTCCTAAATTTGAGGATTATACAAGACGACAAGAATTTCAAATAATTTTTTATGGATGTTTTGACTGTTTATTTGGGCTTAAAACTGTAGACAAAAAAACCGCTATACTCTAGATAAACTGCATAACCCCACCTCTTGATTTTGTTAGTTGGATCATGATTTGTCTTGAAATATTTGCCTGTTTTACAAAAAACCATACTTGTATAAATAAGTAATAAATTTGAATAAACGCCCCTCAAGAATAACATTTTTTTCACATTATCTACTATCTATACATTTACTATAACTATCTATTGTTTATTACTTTTTCATTTAATACAATGTGTGGTTGATGTTGAACTCAGGTTGTGAAGTAGATAAATTTAATAGTATTGTATGATGTAATGTCCATGGTCCTATGATTTGCACTTTGTTACACTGTGAACAAACCTAATCATAGGTCATTGAAATTTAAAAGATTAATATTCTTGAAAAGAAAGGAATACTCTGTAGTGAATGGATGTAATTTTTTAGCCAAAGCATGTGACTCTTACTAGACAAAGTTTGGGAAACCTGGTGTTAAAATTTCTGTAACGAAAAGTAAACTCCAAAAATAATGGACCTGTACTATCTAGTCCACAAAAGATGTAAAATATATTTTAGATTATTTTAATAATTTCTTATACCTTCTTAACACCAACTAGAAAAAGAAACTCTTGAGTCTACCCTGGGGATTGAAGTCTGGTGTTCTGGCCAATGTCAATGGCAAAATGCCAGAAATGACCATACATTTCAAAAACCAGAGTTCAATTGAAACCCATTTTAGCATTCTTTTTTTTGATATCCTAGGATACACTGAGAAAAACATCCATTCCTTTCGTGTCATTCCAAGGTTTACTCCAGATTACATTCCTGGCCTTTGGTGTCAATAGGGTATAAGTTTTGTTTGATGTAGTTAAATTATTGGTATGCTGTGATAATAGTTGTATGTAGATTTGCTTGAAAAACTTTGAAAAAATGTGTTAGATGTAAATATTTTAGATGCTTTTATGACCAAGATCATTATACTTCTTCCACACCAATGAGACAAATTCCAGAGTTATGCTACACTGGGGTTTGAACTTTGGTGGCCAATGTGAATGCAAAAATAACCATGGATTTTTAAAAAAAACAGAGTTTAAACACATGTTAGCATTCAGCTCATTGAGCTCGGGTAAAACATGGAGAACAAGGTCTCCGATTGTGTCATTCCAAGACTCTTTCCAGATTGCATTCATGGCCTTCAGTGTGAACGGAGTATAAAAAATTAGTATAATTTTAACAGTAGTTACAATATTATTAGTATGCTATGATAATTATTGAATATGGGTTTGCTAGGAAACTAAAACAAAAATGTGTTTATATTTGTATGTATATATTTGTGATATGTTTAGGAGCAAAACTCTTATACCTTTTTCACATTAAGTAGAAAAACTGCAGGGATTGGCTTCTCTGGGAGTTGAACGCCAGTGTTCTGGCCAAAGTCAATGCCAAAAATAACCATTTAGCATTAGATTTTTTAAATCTGGAGCAACACAGGACAACATCAATTCCTTTTGTCATTCCAAGGCTTATTCCGGATTACATTCCTGGTCTTCAGTGTGAACAGGATATAAATTCAGTTTGATTGTACAGTTATATTATTATCACATTAATTGTTAAATGTAGTTTTGCTTTTAATTTTCTAGATTATCACTTTTGATTTAAAAATTTGTGATGTGTTTGATGGCACGGTATCATCACTGATATCATGACCGTATATAGACATATTGTGATTTTTATTTCAGCATGTTTATTTAAAAAAATAACATGAAGATGTAAAATATTGCGTGGAATTTTAAAATATTTGATGGATGTATATACATTTACCATATTTATTTGAGTGAACAATAAATAAAGCCTAGGATAAACCAATCCAGAACATTATTTGGAGTAATTTTGGAATACATGGATCAGTAATAAATTTAGCTTCTCCAATTGAATATGCCCTAACGTTTTGTCAAAAATTGTTTTTTAAATTCAATTACAGAAAAAAAAAGAGAGAAGTGTTAATGCATATTAGTAGTAAACATAGTAGTAAACAACAACGTTTGCGGTACACCACGTATGTAGTTGTAAGCTACTCAACGGTTTGATCAATGTTCTTCGATCATCCTCAGGAGTAAGACTCAGACTGACACTCGCACTCCCACTCCCGAGGACGATCGAAGCACATCAATCGAAACGTTGAGTAGCTTAACAACTACATATGTGGTGTACCGCAAATGTTATACGTTTATTAATATCTCACCATACAAATCTTCAAGCAATAAATTAGTAGTACATTTATAATAAACGGCATTTATACCAAAAAAAAAAAACAATACCATTCCTGAATAAGTTTGCAACTTAAACATGAATTATTATTATATTATAGATAGGCTTTGTGTAATTTTGTTTTTATATTTTAATATGTTAGTAGCATTCTCAGAACTCCCAGACAGTACCATAGCAGTGCCACTTTTAGCAGAACCATCTGGGGTGGATTACCATAAAAATGTCTTAACTGGCAGTCTTAACTTACAGAATAAAGCCAGCTTTAGCACATAGACAGTCTTAGCAATGCAGTTAGACCATTGCTACAAAACAGTCTTTCCTAAGACTGCGTTGAGTATTGAATCGCAAACAAACATTCCATAGTAACTGTAATTGAGGGTGCTATTTTAGGTGCATTTTTGTTCCATATCACGTTCGATTTTTTATGAAAATGTTATGCGAGTTTTAATTTCATGATATGGAGTATGTTTAAACAGTTACATTTATAACATTTGTTAGAACAGACAATTCAAGGTCAAATAATTCTGACGCCATATTGCAAGTGATTTAAGCCTCCTTCAACCAGGCTTTAATATTTAAGACCACTAACTGCTAAGACCGTGGAATAGCAATGGTCTATAATTAAAGACCATGCGTGATGTCAATTATAGATGGTCTTAACGTTAAGACTGTGTAAAGACCATAGAAATATGCCCCGGTGCTATTGTACTGTATTGTATTTGTATTAATGTATGAATATGCTACGATCTAAATGCCCTGTGGCTTTATTGAAATAAATACGGTAAATGTATACATTTTTTTAATGAAATGTGACAATCTGGACATGCGCTTTAATCGTTTTATATGTAGCACACTTTTATGAATTAAGCTGCTTTTGCCTTATTACATTAGAAAACAAAATTGTATGAAGAGTAGGAATGTTCTCAATGAATTATGTGCTAGTTACTTTATAACTTATGTCCATACTACAGTATTGCATATTAGGTACATTCATGTGAATTATTATGATATAGTTGATTATGATGAGATGATTTAAATTATGAGTATAAAGTAACCGTTCACATAAAAAACCTAATCATCTTTTTATGGAAATGAGGTAAAAATAATTCACTATCAGACAAAATCATGTTGTGTAGTCAAGCACTGGCTTAGCCTGTCTCACAGACTTTATGGGGTTGGGTTAGTCCCTTTTGTTTCCCGATTGATTTTTAAGCGCTATTGACGTCCCATACTCACTTATTTTAGTTAATTGTTAATCAGTGACTGATTGTGATCGTTGGTGGTGCTATATAGGTTACATAAATCGAACAGATACAAGGACATGGAGCAATTCTAGCTTTGGGTCTATGCTATTCATTACAATAATTACAAACTGTAAATTACGGTTGTATTAATTAACATTTATTCATTACAGTATTTATTATTGAACTCTATACAATGTGATATGACATAACAGTATTCATTATTTAACAATGCAACATAATACAACATTCATTATTTAACTTTATACAACGTATACGACATTACAGTATAACTATTATTTAATGCTACACAATGCAATATATTGCAGTATTTATTATTTAAATACAATGTAATACGACATTAACAGTAGGGCTATTTATTATTTAACAATACAATGCAATACAACATTACAGTAACTCTATGCAATGTCATACGGCATACAGTATGTGTGATAATTGTGAGGACGCCTTTAAAGTTCATGTTGAACTTCGTGATAATGAAAATCATGTTATAAATGCTAAACATTAACCTAAATGCCGTACCTTCTATATTAACAGTCCTGAATAAACTTATTGCCTTATAACAAATCAATTATACAGTAAATCTATACTGTATTTTCTTTGTACTACCTACAGTACAGTACTATATCTAACAGTACTGAACAGCTTTATAACAATATACAATAAAGCTGTGTTTTCCCTTAAAATTACAAAAAAAAAATAAAAAAGGTATTTTACATTATTTCCAAGTTTAGAAATTATTTACAAAAAGTAATCTGAAAAACGGCAATTTCTGTTCCATAAATTATTTTTGGATTTTATTTCACTTTGGTTTTACTGAATTTTAGGCATACTATTCAACTCAATAAAATACCTAAAATTTTGTTGAGAATAAAATGCCTAAAATTAAAAAAAAACCCTTTCAATAAATGTTAAAAGATCAGTTAATGTTTATCTGTATAATTCTATTAAATAACGGTATTTCAAAAGGCCTAATTAAAAACAAATTATGTTTCCCAAGCCCGACTGCCTGTAAATTTGACTGAAAATCAAGATAGTTTTTTATCTATTTTTATATTTCCGATTTTTTTTGGCTAAAGGGTTAAGTTAATGCAAATAAAGCAAGATGTGCCTGCTAAAAACAAGAAAATAAAATCTTCAAATTTTTAAAGTGCGCTTGTGCAATGTAAAGATTTTTAGGCTGAATAGTGCCGTGACAAAAACTTGTTGTGTTGTATGCAATGTAATTTTGAAATACTCAAAAAAGTCGGTGGAAATTCATAATTTTATAAAATTGTTTTTCAAAATCAGAGGCAAAGCAATCAGTAAGTGGTAGTTCATCTTAAAAGGCGACTTTTCTACAATGATGTGTTTTCATTCATTAACCTAATTAAATGACTAAGAATACTGTATAATCATTTTCATTTACTGTACTTAAGATTTATAATCTTATTTTGTTTTATATTCTCAGTACTTAACCTTTTTTACCTACTTTAGCCCTTGCAAGCTAGTGTATAACATTGTCTGGTTTATACTAAGATGTACCACGTCTTGCGATAATCGAGACAGATGTCAACTATGGTATATTTTTACACATTAGTTGTCAGTGACGCTTCGGTATACTGATATATTTTTTGTCCTCTATTTTCCATCTCATAGAGGTCTTGCTTAATGTAAACACAGTTTTTAATTTGATCCAGTACATATTTTCATTGTTCTTGTTAAGTAGTGTCTCTTTGTGGTAAATGATGTTTGCTTTATGTTAAATTTGCATTAAATTGCTACTGCTGCTTAACGGTAATGTGTCCGAGTCTATTCTACGAAAATGTTATCGGATTTGAGTTTAAAGATGTATTGTCTCTTGAAAAATGAAAAAAAAAATAGATTTTGAAAATAACTTGCTTATCTTAAAGAAATACATAAGTTATGATGATGACACTAGAAATTAGGTTATTTTGAAATTATTTACCCCCAATATTGCAACGTTATATGTTAAAAATGAGATAATTTCTCACTGTAAAAATCTTATTAAACAATTTTTAAATACACTAATTTCTATTCTCCAGTTCTTAACTTTGATGCTACTTTGATATGATCAACTTAATTTCAAAATTATTGGTGATGACTTTTTGGTCATTTTTAGGTGACAATATATCTTTAAAGTATGTGTATAACAACTGTGATGCTACAGCCGTTGTTGTTGTTGATGATGATGATGATGATGATGAGGATGATGATGAGGATGATGGTGGTGGTGGTGGTGATGGTGATGATGATGATGATGGTGGTGGTGGTGGTGATGATGATGGTGGTGGTGGTGGTGGTGGTGGTGATGGTGATGATATGGTGGTGGTGGTGGTGATGGTGATGATGATGGTGATGATATGGTGGTGGTGGTGGTGATGATATGGTGGTGGTGGTGGTGATGGTGATGATGATGATGATGGTGATGATATGGTGGTGGTGGTGGTGGTGTGATGATCATGATCATCATCATTATCATCATGCTGATGGAAATAATGATGATGATGACGACGGTGGCGGCGGTGATGGTGGTAATTGTGATGAAAAAGTGAGACTAGAGTATATATTTCCTTTTCATATGATGGATACCGAAGGAGCAAAAATACAAAATATAATGAACAGAAGGTTATTATGAACAGAAGGTTATTATGGCTTCAACGAACCACGGAATAGTGAATAGTAAAGAATATAGTGCACGTTACGTTATTTATACTGAGGAGCCTCCACCGTGTTTTAATGCAGGACTCCAATCAGAACAAGTTCACCAGTGGGAGAAATTACTAGCTTTAGATTTGGTTGTGGTGATGGTGGTGGTAGCGGCGGCGGTGACGACGACGATGAATAGCATTTCCGGTCATTTTTGGACACACTTCCATACAGCTAAACAAAGACATTTGGAACAGTCGTTGATGATGATGGTGATGGTGGTGGTGGTGGTTTTGATGGCGGCGACGACGATTGCATTTTTGAGAATTGATGGTACTATATACAGTAAACGATCAATCATGTTTTAGCTCAGTCCAGACTATCAAATTTTCTTTGACAAAAAACTTCAACATGCCTATATATGGCCATGATGATGTCAGACAATGACCATACATGGATATATCATTACCATATATGGATTTGTTCAGTTTTTTTGTCAAATAAGTTTGATAGTCTGGACTGAGCCTTATATAAGATATTGACAGCGATTTAAAAACATCCTCAATCACGACCTGAATCTATTGGCCATAATCCATGAGAAGAGATAGAAATAACTAGCTAAGATAGAACTAGTTGGAGAGATGCAATCTGCCTGTGAGCAGAACAAATCGATCCGACAATAAGACGCGGAAAGCTGCGCACAGTATAGATAAAAGAAAGTTAATCGTTAATATCTTTGTACATG
>JAOTQE010007259.1:0-11178 GCA_025631205.1 Nesometra sesokonis
CCCCCCCCCCCCCCCCCCCCCCCCCCCCCCACCTCGTCGGGCAAATCCTGCTGGCGCCACCACTGAACATAAGGTTGTCCTCTATCTGCTTTTTTGTTCATTTTAGAAGAAAATACGACTGTGAACTTTAGAAATGGCAAGAAAATTAACGGTAGGGGCCTATACTACTACAAATGTTAATGAAAATCTGCCTACTGTTGAATTGAAAATCGCACAGCTTGAAGAAGAGCGTCAAAAATAGGATTTTTGAAAAATATAGGCCTAGTTTAAAGTTGAATAAGGAAATGTCATACGCTACGTAGTTACATTTTGGAAATCAAAAACAGGAAGTCATTAGGTAAAGCGGGTCATCACGTTTTTAAAATTCTAAGAATTTATGTTAGACATGACAAAAACGTTTGTGTTGTTAACAATTGGACATACAAATCAGAATCCCGAAAAAATCTTTTAAATCCTAGGAGAAAGAGGAACTTGATTTTGTTTGAGAAAAATAACAATTTTAAAACAAGAAAAGATGAAATACAGAAATTGACATTTATTTTTGAAATCAGGTTACTCCAAATATGTTAAAATCGTACTGATGTTGACCGACAATCAATGAAACGTTTACAAGTAAGCATATTATTTTTGGTTTTACTTTAAAGAACTTTCGTTTATAATTATATCTATAAAAACACGCTAAGAGTTAAACTCCACACAAGCCTGAAATGGAATCCTCACGAATGGAATTATTGGACAATTTTTTTATGAATTTGACCAATTGAAATTGAACTCGCGATGTTTTACATGTATGAATGGCTGAGTTACCGGTAGTACTTGTCAATAGACTTATCCGCTTGGCCCGGGGTACTTAGGCGCGGATTTAGAGGGGGTTCAGCCGCTCCCCTATTATTAGTGCAGACTGTTGTGTAATTTTGTAGGAATTTTTTGCTAAAAGTGCCTACAACCTCTTCTTTCCGCCATTTTAAAAATGGCCGCCACTGAGAAGTCTTAAATGTTATAACTTCGCAACCACTGGGTGTAGACTCTTAAACTGTTCAGCTGATATTTGCTTTAAGTTGTTCAGATCATTCATGTTTATATTAGCTTCAACGGAAAATTTTTCCTCAAAATGGTCCAATATGCCATATTTGACCCATGACCCCCCCCCCCCACGATCCAATTTCCAGACGGTTATTGCTAATTTTTTGTTGTCAACTTCCTCCCATTCGTAGTATATGCTTCTGCTACCTATTGTTTCTCATTGCTGGTCCCTCCTGTTCTTATCTACCTAGAGGTTCGGTGTGAAAACCGATTTCATAATGGTATTAAAGTCAGAAGCACACAACACCACAACAATCAAACTCGATAGTTATTTTTAGTTATTCTTATTACATCAATTTTACTTGTCATTTGCCACATGTAATATAAGCCATGGGTATCCCATCGTAGACACATGTCCACGTTACAATTACTCGTTAATATTTTACAAAGAAATTTAAATTTGCAGTTAAACTTCCATGTTATTTGGTATATTACAACATTTTTATGTTACCAATCCATTTATGGTATCCAATTAGTTTGTATATCTCTATTAATTTTAATACCAAAAGGAAAAACAAAAGAAAACATTGTAAAATTAAATAAGGAGGTCTAACTGAAATTAACACGAAATATATAATATTACACCCCTCCAGTATTATTGCTAATGATTAAAATAATACTAATTTAAATTGCTCACTCAAACTTATGGTACAGCAAGGATTTTTGTTGTTTTAAATAATTATGTTAATGATATTGAGAGTTTGATTTACTGGTATCAGCACCTGGGAATTATGCTAATGTAACAAGATTGTGTCATGTCCTCCACAGTCTTAAATCATAGGATATGGCCAATTTCGAAACATGACTATATTGACAATTGCATAATTTCAGTATCTTACTACACACCACACAGTGCCACATGTTACCACATACACAGTAGTGCATACATCCTCACGCCCTCTCTAATATCGTCAAACGAAAGTACATGTGCACCTATTCTTATATTACGTGCGCCGCCTCTAAAATGTTCCCTCAAGAATAGAATACAGGCAAAATGCATACAACTACAGCTTAAGGTAGTCTAAATACACGCAAATAAGAGTTTTATTTTCTTGTTAAATTTGAAACCCTGGACACGTCCAACAGGCCTGGAATTTTGGGACCCCTCTTTCACACGCGCCTGGATCCAGCTCTGATCTTAGTACAGGGTACTACAGTAGTTATATGTGGTTTATCCTAATAACACCACAAAGTACTACATGTTGTGGTGTTTATTAAGGTTGGCACACAATTTTACCTAAATTATAATAGAACAAATGTCACATAAAACAGAGTTTTGCAAAATATTACTGATTTGTTTACACAAAGTTTGGTTTTTAAATGATGGCTCTAAAGTTCTTCTATGATCAAACATGTTTTAAACTCTATTTTTCCCAGTATTTCACTTTTATTATCACTATAGTTTTTAGGGCTACATTATCTTAAAACCTGTTCTGAAATAAAATATAATTTCTATGTGCAAATTTATTTGGTTTGTAACCATGTACCGTTTTTAATATATTAAAATTGATGTAACCGTGTTTGTTACTAGAACACTTTCAATTTGCAACGATGTGGAATTTGAATGGAAAATAAGCTCGTTCTGCCATGACCGAAGGTATGAGCATTCTGTGTTCTACATTCAACAGATTTCGATATCGACGACATGCACGCAGGACGTGACAAACAAGGAAATTCACAAATGTTAGAACTTGAAGTTCAATAAAATATATAAAACCATCAAATCTCTGTATTTAGTTTGTGTTATCATTTAAAGTTAATGTAAAGTAGTTTTTGTTTTAATGCTAATAATTCTCACTTCCATCATTATTGGTACCATGCTCTGGCCTGAGCGCAAAATCACAAAACGACTGCCTCAGATACAGGGCGAAACAAACACATATTTTGTCATGCGTAGTGGTGTTGGCATGACATCAGCATGTTCCTCGCACATCGTCACAATTCAAAATTCTCTATTCACAAATTATACAACTCATAAACCACCATTTCGATTGCTTATGACATTTGTGATCATTTAATTATTAGGCAATCACAAGTAAGTGTAAATATTTAAAACACTACGGTGCACAAGTTATGGACGAGAATTGTATTAATCAATAGGTCCACTAATCAACTTCAAAGTATAATACTCAAAGAAATGAGATGCATGTCGCCTTTAAAATTCAATATTTCTACATTATAATTCTCATTGCTTTCAGTGTGTATTATACTATCTCAATTACTGTGTTTCATTACGGTAAGTTAAATTTTGTAAATAAATAAATAAATGATTATTTGTCTGTAAATTGAGCAAAAATAAAAGTTGCAATTTACTATCAAAATAATCAAGATGAAATAATATATAATACACACTACAATATGCTTTGGATTAGAATAAGAACCCCTCTCACAATACTTAAAAAAATGTTTAATTACTGTTTTTACAAGTTGTAACAAGTGTAACCTGAGTTTGTTTGTATCACATGTCCACACCTTTTAATCCATGGTAAATCTTGGAAAAATAATTCTGCACAATTGAGGGCGCTATTTATTGAGAGATTCTAATTTTTGTGCAAGTTTGCAAATCACTCCCTCTGCCTGCTGCAAAATGTTCTAATAAGACCATTACTTGAACCGACAAAGCCGTCGGATATTATGTATGAACAAGCTGGGTGGCTTCATAACTAAAACAGGCCTCAAATGGGCCTGTTTTTGTTCCGACGTAGCTCAGCAGACCTCTGTGAAAGTTTTGAATGTTTTCACACTCACTCAAATCAGGTTACAACTTGTTACAAGTTGTTAATATTTGCAAAATAGCATTAATCTTCAAATGGTACAAGAGTTGATTTATAAATTGTGACTTGCTAAAAACAAGTACCAAACAATCAATGAAGACGGGTCACAAGAGTTGTTACATTAAACAAATTAATGTGTAGAAAAACATTAAAGTACAACATTATTACGAAGTAGTAAAATACTCCTCACAACTGTAAAAATTGTAAAATTCACCGACACTGAAGGAATAAATATTTTTATTTTCACACCAAATTCTCTATTTGTGTAAAAATAATTATAGCAAATTAATAGTGTCTTCAATGAGTTATTACAAAAACGTTAATACATGGATAAAGACATTATGACCCACAATCTCCTGTGGAATTGTTTACGGAATAAATGTTTTGTTATTCCTAAGATAAAGTATATCGGTTCTGCCTGGAGGTAAGGAAATCAAGGAATTCATAGGGTATGCACAGACTCACTGATTTAAGGGTTGTATAGACTAGCTGAAGGTATAAGGTAATCTGTAGTTTAAAGTTGCTTTGTTGACGTTTACAGTACATGGGAAATACTCAACTTTTGCCGTTGTCCTAAAAAAAGGATGGGAAAACAAGACATGCGCAGGGTAAAAATAGGAGGGGCTTTACCTAATTATGCATAAACTCCGTACTCAATTCTACAACCTTGATACCACCTTTATTATAAAAACAGGAATGTTCAGGGCAGGTTATATCACTGTAATAACCCATTAGTTGCAGGGATAAGTTGAAAAGCACTTTTCCCAGGCAGACGTGGGGATGTTGCTCCAGTCTCCAAATAGACACTGGGGCATCTCTGAGACCTTTCGGAATTGAAGCAAGTCTCTGAGATTTTTCTGTTAGTCGCGGTGACATCTCAAAGATGTTTCTGGGCAGTGGCAACGATAGGTTGGTACTTTGCTGTCTTCACAAGGTTGCTGAGAGGTCTCGTCTCGTCAACTGCAGACGTCGCGGGGAATGGATAAGTACCAACAAAAGCAAAACAATGTTTTAATTTCTTGTTACTCCTTCACTACTCCATACTTTTCAGAACACGTTGCATACAACTCTGCAACTAGCAAAGCCTTCAGTCACGAAATAATCATAAACTAGTACCAAGCCTGGTGATATACCCCTATTGTTAACCAAATGCACTTCATTTGTACCTTATCTTCTGCATATATGAATATCTTAGCTTAGGTACTATTTGTAAAGTTGATGACACAAGGAGAAATTAAAAATATGGGACAAAAATGTTGGTATTCCTAGAAGATCAGAAACCCTGGAGACTTTGAGGCAGTCATGAAGACTTGGAAACAAAAAAAAAAAAAAAACACAAGAAAATTCTAAAATTGCATTGAGGACAACTGTCATGATATCATAATCAGTTTATAATACATATTGCCATTTGTGATAATTTATGTTATCTATTAATCTCTAATAACACTAGTGACAATTACAGTCAAACTTGCCTAAGTCGATTTTGCCTAAGTCAAATCATTTCAATGTCAACTTTATTTTTCAAGCCAGATTGAGATGTTTTCTGTTAATTAACAATCCTTAAGTCAACTTCTTTTTCATTTGACTTAGGTAAGTTTGATTTATTCAATTCTATCATTCCTTTCTACCCCTGTGAAGAGCATGTGAAGAATATCTATTTTACCTTTCTACACCGGTGAATAAGTTGCTTAATTACCATTTATTAAGAAAAAATTCTTGATGAAAATGCGTCTTGATAAACACGCATCTGTGGTTCATCTTCTGAGGTACAATTCAATTGTCCTAAACATCATAATTGTTCCTCTATTCTTCTTTAGACCGCTTTACAGTTCCGACTTTCACTCCGTCGCTACAGTATATCACATTCCCACGGCAAACATTCCCAGGTAAACGCTTTTCCGCAAGGGAGTAGACATCAATTATGTAAGATAATCGTCACCACTTAGAAGTCGTTAGCGGTACATTATGAATGTCTCTATTCGCTATTTTCAATCAAGCATGATGACCTTCAAATTATATATTTACTGATTTTTTTTATAGAGCATTCTAAAAAATTAAAAAATAAACAAATTAGTTAACACAATGACCAGTAAGTGCAGTAATAAAATGTCTTCATGTATTACAACTAGAACAACAGTTTCATAGGGTACCCATGGATGTAATTGGGTACCAAGTATCAATCCACAGTTTAGTGGACTACCACAATAATGCTTAATGGTTTAAGATCACATGACATGCATTTTAAAATGGTTTATTAATTTTAAAATGTTCTTCAGTGTTATAATTTAGTTAGCACATACTCTTTCTGTTCAAATATATAAACAAATGTTCTTTTAATTAACAATGAAATCAATGACATTAAACAGTTTAAAATGCCGAGCAGTCAAATTAATAAGTGACCATTACTACGCTGTTTGCAAATGATACTCTGTTTAATTACCAATTCCCACCTCTGTGCAGGGCATTTCTGTATGAAAAATAGGTGATTTACAAATGGCAAAAAAATGCCAAAAGAGATTATTTCAAGATTCTCTTTTTTTTAATGTTGTGGTGAGCAATGTGTAAAGTTGTGGCGGAAGGAGAAAAATTCGTAATTTGCATAATTATGACATCATATGATGTCATAACATCTATTATGGATTAGTTTTATCATCAAATATGTAAAAAAACTTTTCACCACAAAATTTCTAATTGATGTGGTTTTCACACTGGATCACAATGAAGATACTGTACATATGGTGAATAAAAATACAAAAAGTTTAGATCATTTTCATCATTTTATAACAAAATAAACACAAATTAACTTTCATCGGTAAAATCGTACAAAATATACAATTTTCAAATAGTTTAGAATATAGAGGGCACATAAATTAAAGATTTTTTTTAATTTAATATTGCAAATATGTGAGGTGTCGTGACAAAATGAGTCATGTAATACACAGGGCCATTTCGAGATATTCACAATGATAGACAGAAAGTCATAATTTCATAAAAATGAGATTCCTATTGTTTTGTTAAGTTTAGTATTTAAATTTTATGATTTAAGCTCTCTGTTTATGTTTATTTACAATAAACATGTTTTGAACTACATTTTGTAAAGGCTATTTTTCAAAATCAATGGTAAAATATACAGGAAGACAACAGTTATTTATCTTTAAAGTCGATTTTCTCCAAAGTGTGTTTCATATAACCATGTTTTAAACTGATTTTTCTCTGGTTATACTGAAGCTATGAACTTTATTTAAAAACCAATTATATAGATACTTTACTTAAAGCTTATAATCTCTTCTACCCAAATACAACAATAACTCAAATTTGGTTTCTGTACAACATGACTCACTTTGTGGTGACACGTTACCTCAAAGGTGATAGGGAAACTAAAGAGGGAGTATGTAGTATAGGCAAATATTTTTAAACAATGATTTATTTTGGGCCGGTAGTACTGGGCCCACGAAATTCAACAACATTTTTTGGCCTCGGTAGTGCCAGGTCCAGGCAGTAAAAAGGTTAATATCTCCATACCTAATTCTTGACCTCTTTTTGAAGATGCTGGAGGTACTCATAGTAAGACATACTTGACTCAGTTCGGTCTTCTATCAAATGTTGTAGGAACAAGATTCGTTTTGAGCTGTTTTCTCTGTTTAATACAAAAGAAATTCAGAAATACTGTAACTGTTCTTGTACAAAAATCTAATACATACACCAAGCAATGAGATACATGCCATCTTGTCAGGATTCAATATCTCAACATAAATTATGTCATCATCAGGAATGATGACATAATTTATGTCAAAACATTAAAACCTGACAAGATGGCATGTATCTCATTGATTGGTGTGGGTATTATACTTTTTTAAATGATGATTGTTAGTGGACCTTTCGGGTAACTGTTCTTACTGTTAAATAAAAACTCTGCATGCTGTTGGAGAAATGTGCAAATTTTGTAAAATGATTGTATAAATGAAGGAATCATTGAATAGTAAGGTCTAAATTCTAAATAGGATCAAAAACATTTTATTTCCATTGGGAAATATAACAATGAAAAGTAACGGCACTCTGACGTGTCCATAAGTAGTCAAATGGAGAAAGCCTAGGCTAAGCCCAGGATAGGTACCTCGAAAAAGGCAATTTAAATCTCTCGATGGAGATGAATTTGACAGAATTTGTTGTGCAATCATATGTGGCAGAGCCAAGCCAAATCAGACATAAGTCGGAATTTGAAAATTGAGTTTTTGATGGATTTTAAACCTACACATTATCTTTAACATGCAAAAAAAATCATTTTCACATGATGTTTCCTTGTGAAGTTATGAACAATCGAAGTTCGGACATTGAAAATTAAGTTTTAAGAAAACTGCATTAGAAAATTGTTTATACGTATACATTGACTAAGCAAATTTGCATTTTTAAAACATTGTTTGATCATATATTTGAAAATTGTTAAGGCCGTATGAAAGTTGAATGTATGAACTATATATTTTTTTAATAAAATAAAATTTGAAAAAATGACCATTTTCAAATTTTGGCCTATTGTGGAAAACTAGTATTTGCGACTTATGTCTCATTTGGCTTGGCTCTGCCACATATGTTAATGTTCTTGGTGAAGGAATCATCAATCATTACTGAGCTGAATGCCACGTTTCTCCAGTCATTCAATGCCGAGGTAACGCAAGAAAATGGTGAATTATGCTAAATAATTGGCTGGTAATATATCAGATTGTGCCTTTTCTATCGTTGTAATAACCTTGACATTCCCTTGAGAATTATAATTTTCTCTCAGGACTATATTTTCCCTTAGAGCTACAAGCTTAGCGAAAATATTATTGAGAAAATATAATTCCCAAGGATGTCAGGTAATATCTGTATAAAAACTACAGTCTTTAGGATGTAAATAACTTTTAATTCAATTCAATAATTTAAACCACTAGAATTATACTGATAACAATAATAACTAAATTGATCTGTTGTTAAGTTATATGGATCATAATTAACTTTTTTATTGTTCTGTTTGTTTTATGAATGAAGAAAAAATGAATGAATGAGCGAACAAACAGCCATTGAATAATTACCTGATAACTTGAATTGGGGCATGTACGGCCCTTTTACCTAGTAACCATCCGATAAAGTTCCTAAGTCGCTCTGATGTAGGGTTCTGTAAAACTGGCAGTTCAATCTAGAAAATAAAATTAAATGAATAAATTATAGTTTGTTAAACATTTCCCTTTTCATAAGAATGTTCTTAATTAAGTTTTATTACTGAATCTTCAGAATTGGTAACTGGACATCGCTGATTTCAGCATTATATTCCATTGTGTATGCAGTCCACAGTGCATAACGTGTGCTCGATTAGAATTTAGTTAATCTTTAAAACATTATCAAGGGCTTGCTCACATGCATTTTCTGGGACACTGCGATTTCAGTTGGGAGGCAATTCCAGTCATTAACTGTCTTGGGCAGGAAACTATATTTGTAACAATGTGTTTGACAGAGGATTGGTGTGTTTTTTTGCAAATTCGTATTCCGATGAATTCGTAATGGTTTTTTAACGTATGGTGGTATCTTTAACGATATTTCATTATTAATTGCTTGTCTAAATAAAACTAATCTTTTCTTTTTCCTGTATTTATTAATTTTCAATTAGGCTCCTGGTCAAGCAACTGACGTAATTATAGTTTGAAATCTTTGGTCTACACAAAATAAGTCTAGAAAAAGACAGAAAATATTAAGTATTTTTAATTATAAAACATACTCAGTGAAATTAACCAATCACTCAATCGGTCTTTCAGTGAATCAATTAATCAAACAATCAAATAAAAAAAGAATTTTGTTGACTGATCCAGAAATCAACCATTCAATTAGTTAATTATCAATTAACCAATTAATCCAAAGAAGGTCATTGATCAATCAATCAAATAGTAATGGTGAATATTTATATATAGTATAGTATACTGTAGTATCCATCTACTGTAGAAGATACTCATGGTGCTGTGGACCAGATGTTACACATTCTTGTGACTTTCTACTCCCCTAGGGTCACGTCATGTCATGCAGCAAGTACTGGGTTGTACTTGCGCTATTTCAACTGTATCCAACAGGATTGTGGGTGGACCAAAACACTGGGGTAACCCCCTACTCGTCTCAAAAGATGTACTAGGTTCTTTAAAGTGCAGATATGCTGTTTGTGTACACTGTAGGCATATAGCTTATATTTTTATCCAAGACGACTTGCTCCACCTCCAGAACCATGGTGCGAGCGGGCCTCAAACTCATGCTGTTGTTTTTGCTATGGTTCACAGTTCCACTGCCCTAACAATTCAGCCATACAGCTCAATCAATAAATCAATAAATCAATTGATCGATTCGATCAATTAACCAATCAATCGATCAATACATCAATCAACCAATCAATCAATTAATCAATCAATCAATCAATCAGAAATGATTTGTTGATCAGTCATTCTAACCACCAAGCAGTAAAGCTTTACAAAAAAAAATAATCAGCCGTCAATCAAATCAATCAAACCAAAAGTCTACCAATTGGCTTGTCAAGCAATCAACCAACCAAAAGTCAAACCTATTATACCACGTTCACATGCCATTTTCGATCGAGAGTGGATCACGAGCAGGGTCGTGAGCGAGATAGTGTTAGATAACAAATGGCCCAAACTGCGTTCACAAACGATCGTGTCAGGCAACCAGAAGTCAACTTCCCAACAGCCAAAGGTTTCTTACCTGAGCACTTAGTAGTACAGTACAATAAATAGATGTTTTCGCTAATTTACCAATGTTCTTCCATTATTTTTTATATTTAATACGGACACGAAAATTCATGCACTATCTAGGCCTAGAGGCTACTCGCATTGACACGGCCAAGAAAGTTAGTATGGGAGACATTAGCCTGGCTCTCGGGAAGAAACACAGGTTAGGAGGTGGTGAATTTAGGCTAGGCCTAGATAATATAATTTTTTTTAAAATACGTCGGCCAAAAAAAACACAAAACTATGACGATCTCTATTGAATTGAAATAAAATATTAACAACAATACAACACAATGTTTACTTGCTTGTTTATTTCGGTACGCCCTAGGAGCACTTTGCGTTTTGTTGCAGGTAGAGCCTCAGGCTTCCCACCACGCGTACGGCGGGCACCTTGCTTGTTTTTTTATACTTTACATCGATTTTACAAAATATTTTTAGAAGATTTTGAACGATAATAATGGTTAAGTTACAAAACTATATAGACATTATTTTACATGGTAATAAAGGGCAGCAATGATATAAAATATAGAATTCAAAATACTCAATAGAAATGTAAATAATGT
>JAOTQE010007270.1:0-11176 GCA_025631205.1 Nesometra sesokonis
TTCATTATATAAACCTGGGAAATCATCCGGTATATGTAGGGCAGGCCTACAGCCTTTATATTCATCTTGGTAAACACGGATTCACTAACACAATTCCATCACCTTATATCACTGAAAGGTCTTCAATATGTAACCTTTTCAAATGTGAGTGCACAAGGACGCAATGTTCATCCAAGAAACAATGCTGGTGTTATTTGCAAGGGTATGTGCTACAATGGAGATAGTGATGGATGTGAATTTACTACGAAGAATCTAGTAGGTCTACTGTAAGAAAAATAACAAAAGAGGAAAAGTTAAAGACTGTGGAAAAAGAAATGAGGGAATGCCAAGAGATGATTGTAGAATAACAAAAATGGAAAAAGCTAGTGGTGGAATAAAATCAAGGTTTTTTTTGTAAAGGAGCAATCAGGTGAATGAATACTTAACAATAATAATATAAAAAACTGTGTTTATAATGGAGTAATATCAAATATTTAAATTTAGGAAAGGCTTCTGTAACAACTTCAACTCGATGTACCACATTATACATAAATCCAGAGTTCTTTTTAATAAAACAATAAAGGAATATGGGCAATTTTAGACATTTTACTTTTTTGAAGAGCATTTTTAGTAGATTATAAGACACCAGTGATAATTATAGTCTTTTTATTGACATACAAATATTCATGCATGTAACATTTAGGCCTACATTAAATGTTATTTTCATGAAATCCAGATAATCTTTTTTTACAATTATGTTAGACAAGTTGTCTTCTGACTATCATAATTCAACTAAAAACTGAAACTTTCCATATTTTTGGTTACCGTGGCCTGAAAATTGAAAATTTATTAACTAATAGATTATTATTTAAACACGAACTATGTAAAATACTGTACCATTCAGTGGTGGCAGACAGTCAGATTTGTTTAGGAAAATCCTCTTTTAACGAAGTGAAGATAAGGAATTGGAGTTTTTTCAGTTCATGTGGTGGAACCAATAAAAACATGCGCATCTTATATACCCGCAACACTTTCATTTCACAGAACTAAATTTTATGGTGCGATCAGGATGTTTAATAGAATTTGACAAGGAATAATCAGTAGGCCTACTTGAAGATGAATGTGACTAGGAAAGATAACGGAAGTAACAATTAGAGACTAAGGAAGTTGAAGAAAATGGTGTGCAGAATAAGTGGAAAAACAAAAATATGTATTTATTTCAAATGTTAATTCATGGTAAAAATGAATTTACTTTTTACCAATAAATGTCATATATTTTGTCGGTTATTTAGATATTATTTAGTTTATAAATATCAATATAAATATTGATGAGAAATAGTTGTCTTTATACTAAAGTGTAATTTGGCAAAATAAGTTTTAGCTGTTCTTATTATTTCATGTTAGTTGTTTTATAATGTAATATATAGTGAAACTTATAGCACATTATGCCTAAGTCTCAATTTGCTCTTCTAACTTTTTCTCCGTCACTGTAAATTTCATGTTAATAGGTATTGTAGATTTTGAGATAACCTGCGAACAAAAATGGGAAGAAAGAAAGAAAAAAAAATAAAGATCTCTTACAATTACAATAGCTGATCCCGCTATGTAGCGGATCAGCTAAAAATGAAAAGAATAGGGCAAACACCTAAAAAGCAATAGCTTGTGGGTGACATGCCCAAAAAAAAATACCCAGCTAAAAAAAGAAATGGTACATGCAAAGGTACAACAAAATTATAAAAACTGATCTCTCTCTCACTCAGAGGCATCATCATATTATACAGTACACCTATTTTGTGAAACTTACACTGGTTACCTATCCAACAGCGTATTATTTTTAAAATTCTCATACTTTGTTTTAAAGCTTTGAGATCTCATCAACCATCCTATCTTTCGAAACTTTTCCATCAATATAACCATTCCCGCTGTCTTAGATCTGCATCAAAAATCTTTTAATTATCCTTAAATTTAAATTTTTAAAGCTTTGAGACCTTATCAACCATCCTATCTTTCGAAACTTCTCCATCAATATAACCCTTCCCGCTGTCTTAGATCTGCAAACAAAAATCTTTTAATTATCCCTAAATTTAAATTAAAAACATACGGACAGCGAACTTTCACTTTCTCGGCTTTATCATTGTGGAATGAGACACCTATATACATATAGCTATATATACTCTGTCCGTTCGAAACTCCACCACACTCAATTCCTTCAAAGCAAACCTGAAAACTTATTTGTTTCAATCCAGCTACTGTCTTCTACTATCCTTTTTCTTATTGTATGTAGTTGTTCTGGTTATACAATTTGCGCCTTTGATCATTCATTTTGGAATTGGTGCATTACAGGTGTATTATGTTGTTGTTTGTTGGTTGTTGTTATTAATAATATTATTATTAATATCATTATCATTATCATTATTATTATTATCATTGAATAGTATTTAGTTGACAAATTCCTTTTAGAAATTTTAAATTAGCATATAGTTGCAAAATAATTATTATGATTCCAAATTTCATGTAGCATTACTTATGTCTGAGCTAATTTTAAATCACATCTACTGTAATAATATTGTTCATTATCTTTCTCAACAAAGATATCAAATACACTATAAAAATAGAATGGCTGACATTTTTAATAATGGAAATTTATAATGAATTGTATCTTGTAAATAATTCAGAGTGTGATCTAGTCTCAATCAATTATTCAAAAACATGTGTGCAAATCGAAACAAAATACATTAATAGAATACTGTGATATTTACTATTGACTTTAAATCATATATGAATCAATAGCTCTCATAAATAATAAGAAAACAAAAATATTAAAGATGCATTATATATATGAGGCATTTCAGGGGCAGGTCCAGGATCCACCGAAAAAAGGGGGGGGGGCACATTTTTCTAACCCTGAAGAGCAAAAAACCAAAAAAAAAACAAAAAAGGTCATTTCCCAAATTTAGTGCACTAGTGCACCTATTTTGAGGCTGTTTTTGGTTTTTATGGTTAATTTCTGACCCGGCACAACTAATATAAGGGGGAGGGGTGCAACTACGTTTTGACGATAATAGGGAGAGCGCGTCCCCTTGCGCCGCACTTCCCCCCCCCCCCTAAATCTGCGCCTGCATTTCATAGCAAACCCAACAAGTTGTCGCAAAATTGAAAAATGGAGTTAATATCACAACTGAAATAAACTTCTTGTAAGCTTATTATGAGGCGTCAATTATCAAAATCGGACATTACAACCAAAGTTTAATATGGAGCAAAATAGACAAAAGTTTCCTTTGTATTTATTTATATTTCCTATTATTTATTTGGCTATTTCTCAATAACTTCCTGAGTGATAACTTTTTAGTTTGGCCATGCCTTGCCTCGTGTATTAATTCAAAAGAGATATGGAAATTAAAAACACGAATCTGATTTTCAAAATTTTGGGTTGGTCATGCTTGGTCAAAAGAATGTTTTTTTTTTAGGCTTTGTCAAATCTCACTCAATTATTGAAGTAAAACTAATAACATTCTGAATTTGGCTTGGTTTATGTGTTGTTTGAATTTTACTTGTCAAAATTATGAGTCATCTTTCAAGATGTTATTACTATTGTTATGAACTTTATTAAAGGAGGAGTTACATGATACAAGTATGGGCAGATTGTGGAATTTCAAAAACTACAAAAATCCGCCTTGTTAAGGCCCTTGTACTTCTCATCGCCACATATGCCTGTGAAACATGGGCATTAACAAAGTTGGACTGTAATAAAATAAATGCCTTTGAAATGTGGTGTTGGCGGAAAATGCTTAAAATTCCCTGGACAGCAAGAAAGACAAATGCTAGTGTCCTTCAAGAGGTCAATCCAAAGAAGAGGCTCCTTGAGGTGATAAACCATATGGCAATGAGTTACTTTGGGCATATAGCAAGATGAGAAAACAACTGTCTTGAGAAGGTACTACTTCAAGGGAAAATTGAAGGCTCAAGAAGACCAGGAAGACCAAAAGCCAGATGGATTGATAGAATCAAATCCCTTGTTGGTAGACCCCTAGCAACTGTGTATAATCTTGCAGCTGACCGTAACAAGTGGAGATCAATCATGGAAGTCACAAACTTTCAGACATGAAAGAATACGTATCAGTCAGTCAGACATGATTCTCAAATGTCTTTCCTGAAATCATTAAATCTAGACTGAAAAATATAAATTAAGTTGAAGAGATTGAAATAGAAATTTTCCTGATATAAAAACAAAAAAACTGAATAAACTTTTCTGTTTCAAGATTCAAGATTTTTATTGCTACTGTAGCCAGCTATGGGCTATTATCCGCTTCAAATTACAACAGTACATAAGTTAAATAGTTTCGTCTAAAACCAGATCAGTAGGGATTTTAAATATTATTACAAATGGTGATAAAGTTTGCTATGTGCATCTACCTTCAATTAAACAGTAGGTAGTACATTGGTATGTAATTACCAACATTAAACAAAATCTATCATAATATAAATAACCAAATGTAGCACCAAAATGTATGTAATAAAATAGCATAAAACATCCCACTTGTTTATTAGCAGTTTAAGGCAATTATATGGTTCCGCAGGACAGACATAGCTATATTGAACACTTATAGTGGGTGAGTGGGTGAAGGGGGTGAGATGGGTGTGTGAGATGGGGGTGTGGGTATTCCACCCAAAAAATGAGAAAATTCAACTTTCTCCATTAAACAAATGTCACTAAACATGTACATGTCCACGGGGCAGAATTAAAGACGTATATCCCACAATTAATGGCAAAATTACCGTTTTTTTGCTTATCAAATTAAAAACCCGGTTGATGCGGCCACCAGTGGAAAAGTCCATCCCAAACCTAGATCGTTCGTTTCCCCTCCCCATTTTAGGTTTTTGGTATGGTGCTGCAGTGTGACTGACACTGAAAGATTTTGTTTGATTGTGACAGTGTACTGTAATGTCTTGAATAATAATTACTTTAGTAATATTTTGGCCGTTTTCCTAATCCAATTCCTTAAGAAAACTCGAATAGTAGTGAAGTGTAGGCTAAACTCAACTAGTAATGATGTGCGTAAAGTCGATGAGTTGCAATGTGTGCAAACTCAACTAGAGTGTAAAAAACTTGACTAGTATTGAGTGTAAACTCAACATGCATGGATATGTATTTAATATAGTTATGTCCATTCTGGCGTTCCATATTACTGCTTGTGATTAGATTAGATGTATGGGTAATTTTAGGCTAATTCAGCCCTTTAGATCCCATATCTTAATCAGTCCAGAAATTGTCCAAGCGATTCTTGAAAATGTTTACTGATGGAGCAGAAACAATGAAATCTGGAAGTGAATTCCACTCTCGAATAATTATTTGTGAAAAAAAGAATTTTCTACAAAGTAAACCTTTCCTTAACATGCTTATACAGACACATGCTATGACCTCTGGTTTGCACATCTCTTTCTGTACATTGCAATCCACTTTCTCGTATCCATAAAGAATTTTTTAAAGTCTCAGTAGTCTGTATAATTTGATTATTGTATTGTACTATTGTATTTGCTTTTTTCTTTTTTGGACAAAATAAATGAAATGAAATGAAATAAGATCTCCTCGTGTTCTCCTCTGTTTTAGTGTGGTTAAACCGAGGTTGGACAACTTTGTCTCATAACCATGTCTAGTATATTTGTAAATTTGAATACAAGGTTGAAATTTAGAATGTTTTCATCTTTTGACACTTCAAATGAATGAGCATGAGCAATTTAATTTCAAATTTTCATGTTTATGATTTTTTGGTCATTTTTTGAGTGGTATACATCTTTTTAAAATCTAAATTTTAAATCATATTTCTTTTACTTTTCAGCAGACAATGTACAGTTTAATTTTGTTTTTAATTATTGTTTTTATTTTAAATTTACCAAATTAAAAGTATTTACATAAAACTCAAACCATCATATTTCTAAACATTAATCTCTTCATCCCAATTTATCGTTTAGAATAGGCTTTTTGCAATGAAACATTTTCATAAATAAGGCATGACACGGCAAAACCACCAAGTTGTAGGAAAATTGAAAATTGAGATATTGTTAAAGTTATATTAGACTTTTCGTAAGCTTTAAAATGAGGGGTCAATCATCAAATTTGGACATCTATAACTGAAGTTATTGAACAAAATATACACAAATTTTCTTTGTATTTGTTTATATTTTCTGTTGTTTATTTGCTTATTTCTCAATAAATTCCTGTGCGACAACTTGGTGGTTTTGCCACAACTAGCCTCAAATGTATTATTTTAACGGCTAGATAGCCCCAAAGTGCAATTCCATGGAAGCGCCTACTAATGAAAGACTTGTCCGGAATCTAACCAATCAAATCATGTTACGTTTTAATGCTGTTGCTACAGAAAAAATTGCATCCCCGATCTTACATTATAAAACAATCATTATTATTTAACTCAATGTTTGTGACAAAGGCTGACGATCATAAAGAGTAGGAACCTACATGGGATTGTAATTCTACAGTGTTAAATTCACTATCCACACTTTGAAAAAAATAACTCTGTTAACATGGTAGATAATGGTAGTGAAAAGGTGGATATAGGTGGTTAACCCTGTAAAAACTACCATATCAAGGAATACTACCCATGATAGAGTATGGTCAGCAATGCTATATAAGCGTACATAGTAAAATACAGTCATTGTTTAGAATAACCTTAAGGCATTAATAACATCAACAGGCAAGACAATTATACACTACCTTACTAGGTAGTTCTCTGTGGTGCTAGGTAGACCTTGCTAGTAATTTAACATGGTAGATCAACCAAGACAGAGGATGATGGATGAAGAGAAGCCGTAAATAATAAATCTATAGACACTTTAAATTTAATACTTTACCATCACAATGTACTGCACTAATAACATGAAAGCTCACAATATATTATCATTTGTAACTTTATATCTAAAATATGAAGATACAACATCATAGCTTAGAGATAAAAATCAGCAATGCTTTTTTGCATGGACTACGATTGGTTGACTGCGTACATAGGCCCATTCGGGTGAGAATTGGAAAAGAACATAGGGTAAAAATCTGATTTTTATCCACGGGTGGTATGTCCGTTTGCACAAAACGCTGAATTCTAAAAACACCGGATGACTAGCAAAAAAGCTATGCTATTTGTATTTCTATTTGTTTTCCAAAAGCTGCACTACGAATCCAAGTATTACTTTATAGTATTGTAAACTGCTTTTACTTTACTGTACTAGATTTTATAAAATTGTAAATTTATATCAAATAGCGAGAGACGACACTGATCAATTTTACTGGAGCAGATTTATGCACTACTGTACGGTCTCTAACAATCTCCAATGGCCCATGCTCCAAAAAATAAAAGGTTTTGGGGTATTAAAATTAATGTGAATATGCACTACTCTCCAAAAATACAAAAATTCTCCTTACTTGAAAACATTGGTAAAGCGATTAAAAACAGATTCAGGCTGTTTCGGTGTTAAATCCATGGGCGGCCTGCAATTAACACCCGCTCGGGCGAAATAGGGATTATTTTAACCGGTAAATAATGGTGTAAAACACTGAAAAAGCTCGGGCGAACGGGCCCTTTGAGTTGCTATCAACAATGGGCACAAAGTGGTGATGTTAAACAGTTTAGTACTCTATAGAGACAACATTTATATACACCTATTATTCAGGGCCACACTTTGAAAAAAATAACTCCGCTAACATTGTAGATAATGGTAGTGACAAGGTAGATACAACTAGTTAACAGGGATAACCCTATAAAAACTACCATATCAAGGAATACTACCAAGGATTTTGTCAGCAATGCTCTACAAGTATATGAGAATACAGTAATTGTTTAGAATAAACCTTAAGGCATTAATAACATCAACAGGCAGGGTAATTATACTACCTTACTAGGTAGTTCTCTGTGTTGCTAGGTAGATCTCCCTAGTAATTTAACATGGAAGACCTACACAGTCAGAGGGTATTATTTTTTTCAAAGGGCAGAGCCAGCATAGAAAAACAGATGAGGCGACAATGAGGGAAAGCTGACGCGTTGGGCCAATATAAACCTATGTTTTAAAATAATTTTTCTTTGGTTATACTGAAGCTATGAACCTCATTTAAAAACCAATTTAAAGCTTATTATAATCACTTCTATCCAAATAGAACAATAACTCGCATTTGGTTTTCTGTACAACACTCACTTGTATTATAATCTTTGTATTAATCACTCAGTTCGCAATTCAGTTTTTGACTGCTATGAACTGTTTTATGTATACTTTTGCTGTTGAAGAAGATACTGAAATATATATTTCAGAAAAAAAAAACTTGTTCAGATGAGCCGACCACATTGTCTGACTCATGCTGGTTATGGCCCTGTAATTATTTGTTAATGTTTTTTCTAACTAATTAGCAATTAAACAAAATACTTACAAAAATTATAATAAATCTTTTGATCAAAATTATTTTTTATGAGTTGTTCTCTTTATCAGCAGGCAACTTCTTGATTGTAATTATCTAAATGTACATTTAAAATCTCATATCCAAACATTAATCTTTCATTCCAATTTAAATTTCTATTTTTCAACAGACAATTCTAAATTTTAATTTTAAAAAATGGGTTTTGTTGTTCTAAATAGTCTGTATATTTTTTTTTAGTAATGTTAATAATTTACAAATGTATAGTACATTAAACATCAGATCATTCCTAACATTAGTCCCTTAATAGCAATTTAAATTTTACATCTTAATTGATGTATCAGAGACAATAGTACTTTTACATATTAAACAAGAAATATTTTTTTTTAAAGTGCCGCAACCAACCTTTTTCTTTTTAGTTCTTTTAATTTGTTTAATCTTTAATTTGATGTATGCAAAGACCATCCAATTTAACTGTAATTCCAACGTTTATAGATATAAAATACTCTTACCACCTCGTGAGTAATTTACAAGTACACAATCTGAAAAAAAAATGTTCTGACAAGCTAATGTTGAAATTAAACGTCAGTCTGAAAAGAAATCCTCATTAATGTAGTTTTGGAACAAAAAAATAATTAAGTTATCAATCTGCCAGATCCGGCACTTGAACAGCAAACTAATAGTGTTGGTGGCTGTACACATTGGGGTTACTCTCAGTTAACGACTGTCTAATTCATAAACGTATATCAGCCAATGAGAAGGTTATTTTCTTAACTAGTGAATGCTTATTGGTCCCAAGACTATATTAGGTGCAGTTTACTACACATGCCCATTTGGATATTTGTAAACTATACGAGGCATGACATGGCAAAACCACCAAGTTGTAGGAAAATTGAAAATTGAGTTATTGTTAATACCATATTACACTTTTCACAAACTATAAAATGAGGGGTCAATGTATTAGTATTTATTAGTTTTATTGGATAAAATACACACAAATTTTGTTTATTTGCTTATTTCTCAAAAACTTCCTGTGTGACAACTTGGTGGTTTTGCCATGACTAGTCTCATATACTTTCCGAACGGATGGGGCAGAGCTTGTCCAGCTCCCCCACCCCACCCCATTATAGTCCTTGTAAATAATATAACTTTGACAAACTGATATTAGTCACTTCATGTAAAAGATAAATGTGATGTTAGTTGCTAATTTATACATTAATTTAAATTTGGAGTTTGTCAAAAAAGCACAAAGAGAAAATGAAATAAAACATTTGGTACCAAAATCATGATTTGCCAGTTCATAAAAGGAGAGAAAAAGTACATTACCAAATCATCATATTCTACCATTAATCTCTTCAACTCAATTATAATTTTAATTCTTAATTGTTCTAGTTTTCAGCAGACGATTGTACTTTGTATCCGGGTTAATTAGCTAACAATGACATGTAAACAAGACAATTGCCAATTAACTTACTAATAACAACACCTGACATGAGATGGGATATTTACAAAACTGTTCGCATATGAAATTTTGACCAAAACAACAGACTACATTTTATTTTAATAGTTAAAACCAGTGTGATGCAGCTCAAGTAAATTTTGAAAGAATTTTGGCCCTCAATAAATCATACTACAGTTGAACCTCCCGTAAGCGGACACCTTCGGGTCCGGGAAAAGTGTCCGCTAACGGGAGGTGTCCGCTTACGAGAATTCCGGCCGATAGAGGGCCAAAGTTGTAAACTTATTTATACGTCCGTACGTCTCACATTTCACGGCATTCTCAACAGAAATGGCCTCTTAATTTCTAGACACTGCATTCTATATTTTATTACATATGGTTTATCATTTCTTAAATATTGGGTCAGTAATTGATTTTCAGCCATGACGATATGTACAGTAATTTTTATTCATTTTACAGAAAAATCACTGAATTTTCCGGAATGTCCAATAAGGGAGGTAAATTAACATACAAAAAATCTAAATTTGAAGATAAAAAGTGTCCACGTCCGATTACGGGAGGTGTCCGCTTACGGGAGGTACCAAATGCACTGATTAGATAGGAAGAACAAACGGGTCTTTGAATTAGTGTCCGTTATGGGATGTGTCCGCTTACGGGAGGTGTCCGCACAGGGTGGTTCAACTGTATTCTATTTATTTTCCACCTTGCCATTTGAGGACATGTGGAGGAGAGACCTTTATGATTCTATTCATACCTTTTGTTTCAGATGATGTTCTTAGCCAACCCAACAATTTTTCAGCAGAAGTATCATCTTCAAATCCGTCTTCAGATTTCAACAGCAGATCAAGAACTTTTGGAAGTAACTCCATACAAGAATAGAATGTCATTTTGATGCCTCATTACCTACAGAAGACAAAAATAGTATTTATTCAATCAACTCTATATGTGAAGTCTCACCACAAAATGAGTCTCATGGTAGGACAATCCAAAATTGAGTTATTGGTATATTCTAATAGAGCATAGCTGTACTCTACACTTTAAATGAAACTCATTGGATAAGTATTACAGTCAACCTTCTCATTTACGAACTTCTCATTTACAAACTTTCTATTTAACAAACACTATTCTGTCAATGACGACAGTAAAATAATGGCAATGATGTAATTATTTGATAATTTATCTTTGATATTTTTTTTTGTTTTTCATAGTTTAAACAACTTTGTTTAACAACGAAGAGCACAAAAAAAGAACACAAATAAGTGTTTTGGAGGCCTTACTTGACCAGTTTTCATGAACCTTCTCATTTACGAACTTTCTCATTTACA
>JAOTQE010007281.1:0-11176 GCA_025631205.1 Nesometra sesokonis
TTAGTATTTTTATTTTTAGTGCAATTGTATCTTAACAATGTCATGTATGTACTGTATCTGTGATACTGACCTAAAGCCAGTTTTCTTTTTGGATTCAATAAAGTATATTTTATCTTATCTTATCTTATCTGTATCACCAAAATTGATTGTACTGTATTGTTGTATCAACAGAGCCAAAAATGACCAATATAGCAAAAATATTTTTAAAGTTGAACAAAATTTTGTATCACACACAATTTACAGCATCCATACAGTAGCACAGTATTAAAAGAGAATTATCTATAAAATAATTAAAAATATAAAATGTACATATATATTAAACATTTTTAAAAGTTAAAATATTAAAACATTGAAAACAGTTTAGAATGTTGTTTAAAAATATGATAAAAAAATGTTAAAATGGCTTTTAAAACCAAAATTTAAAATGTAGATTGGCCTATCTACATTTATTATGCATCTTCCGTATATTGTGCAATACAAATTTGTGGTTATATTTAGCAGAGATCTAGAAGTTCACTGATTGGTTAATGATTGATCTTACCCACTTGCCTTGTACAAATATGAGGTCTATCAATTGGTTAGCCAATCAAAGATAAGATACATGTCTTTGTTAGCACAGCTATATATAGGCCTAACCATTAACCTGTTTTTGTTTTCCACTTCAGTTGCAGAGCTTCAGGATCGTACGTGACAGCCAACCATGCCTGGTGTCATCCTTAGGTCCGGTAAGTGCTTGCAAGAACCAACGGATATAAATGAAAATGAAGAAATTAAAGAAGCTCCCCGTAACAAGGGTTTGCAGGAACTAAACAGTAAAGTCAGAGAGAAAGTTGAACAGCTGAGCTGGTGGCAATGTTATGGTGTTGATTGGATGGTTATTCTTTCAATATACTCCCTCCTGCCTGTCAGTTTTTATTTATTTACCTCAAATGATATCGTTCCGTATGCAATAGGTATGATATGTCTTGGACTTGTTCATGCAGTTAACGCAACTCGGTGTTCTCATATGGCAAGCCATAATGGACTATGTCGATCGAAAGCTTGGAACATATTTTGGCGATATTTGTTTGCCGAGTTTGGGAGTTCATTTTCAGTGGAAGTTGGTGTTGATATTCATATTAAAGTTCATCATCCGCACACTAACGTCATTGGTCTTGGTGATTCGAGTTCTTGGCGTGTTCCACATCTTTCACGTATGACCTACATGTTTATCGCACCATTACTACTGCCTTGTATCTCACCCTTTTTTTCCGTTATTAAGCTGATTAAAGGTGGAAAGGTAATGTCAGCCGTAAAATGCGCAGTGATCATGTTCAGTGGACTAGTTACTTTTGTCTATCTCCTGCAGGTCTTTTCCGGACTCTCCGTTGAGAAAGCACTCTTGACACTTTTTGCATCGCGAAGTCTGCTGACTCCTTCATACATTCATGTTAACATATTCCAGCACATCGGTCTGCCAATGTATTCCCAGAAGGATCGACCACCGAGGGGTGTTCTGATGTCAACCGGTTGTCTGAACCTCGTTGGAGCAGGATTTCTAGACATCATTTTCGGACATTCCCTGATCAGCTGCCATTTGGAGCATCATCTATTTCCTCATTTGTCAGACAACATGTGCAGAATAGTAAAGCCTATTGTTAGAGAACATATTCTACAAAATGGTTTGACATACAATGAAGATACTTATTGGAACAGGCTGAAGTTGTTTGTTAAGAAGTATGAAACTTTAATGGTAGATGCTCCACCCATTACTAAATATATTGGTATTCAATAATGTAAAATAGTACTGTAAATGACCTAATTAGTGCTACTCTCCAGTGAGAGCTCTTCCAAAAAGCACCACACCAAACATAATTTGTGAGGTGTCACCACAAATTGAGTCTGGTTGTACAAAAAATCACAATTGAGTTCTTGTTATATACAAATAGAAGATATTATAAGCTTTAATTTTTTTTTTTTTCAATTAGGTTCATAGGTGGAGTATAACAAGGGAAAAATAATTTTGAAATGTACACACCTGAAAACACACTATGGAAAAAATTGACTTTAAAGATGAAAAACTGATCAGTTCCTGCCTGATTTTCCATTGATTTTGTTAAACAGCCTTTACAAAACACCAAAAATCTTTTTTTTTTTCTTTTTTTTTTTATAAAACTGTGCTTTTCTACCTATTTTTGTCAACATCTCAAAATGGTCTGGCATACAATACAACTCATTTTGTCATGACACTTCATATTTTGTTTGTTAAGCAACACTTTGCTATAAACACTGATGCTTTATTAGAGATAATTTTTATAATTTTCTAATAGGCTTCACAGTACTTACTGGAGGTATTCTGTTGTGAATTCTGAACCTGTGCTCTATGTAGAGTTTACATGAAATATAGAATGAAACGTATAATTATAAATATATAATCATATATTTTCTGTGCTATAAGTCCTAGTCATGTCACTGTTCCAGCTAAAACTTTGAAGTAGGGCCAACATTTTTTTTATATTAAGCACTGCACTAAAAAACCTTAAATATTTAAGAATTCCTGCAGCATTAATTAGGCCATTTACAGTATTAATTCTGTGGAGAAAAAAATGTGTGTTATTTTATTTCATGCAATAAATTGTGAATTTATATTTCTGTGATTTAGTAATTTTATGACATAATATATTTATAATTCAGTGGAGCTGAAGTTTTTTTTTTAATTGATTTTACTATAGGCAGGTAGTCTATTACTCTATTTTTAAGTGCAGTTTTTTTTTCAACTGTGTATTTTCTAATAAGAAAGTATAATGCATACTCCAAGCAATGAGATACATGCCATCGTGACAGGATTCAATATGTTGACATAAAAAAATGTCATCATCTGATGACATAATTTATGTCAACCTTGTCACAATGGCATGTACTTATCTCATTGCTTGGAGTTTGCATTGATGATTACATAATTCATGTTGAAATATTGAATCTGTCACGATGGTGTGTATGTCATTGCTTGGAGATGCATTATTGAAATTGATTAGTGGACCTTTTGTATAACATAACCTAAATAATGAAAACTTGTTTATAAATATACTGGCACTATAATACCATGCTTTTATATAAGTGCTTTACAAAATATGCAAGCAACTATAAAAAAAACTAACTGGATGTGCCTCACAGTATGGTCTCTCCCTTATTAGTGCCTCAAATTTTCAAGTCTCTACCATAAACACAGTTAAATTTGTCTATGTCAAGTCATGGAGGAATTAATAGATTTCCTCCATATTCAAATCCAAAGTGGCAATGATAACAATTGAGAAATGAATTGACATTATATCAGGGTTAAGATTTTGGCGAGAATCCATTCCCGCAAGGATTCAAAACTTATGTGAGGAGAATCATCTTGGATTCTCGCAAAGTTTGGCTAAAAAACGTAACATTATCCACATTTCTAGTCATTTTCATAGCAGAATTTGTACAGTACATACACAAACATACATTTTTCTGATCGGTGTTTCCATTTTGTTTATGTATGTATCTTATCACTGTTGATCATGATGATGAAACTCATTCAATGCATTAGTTCGCCTAACCAGTGATGTGAATTTTTTTTTTTAACTACTGATGTTATTAAGCCTTATAAATACTATAAGACACAGACACAAATTAATTAAACAACTACATTTTTTTGTGAAAATGTAACGGTAGAAGAAATATACAATTGAACAACCGAACAAAAACACGAGATTCCAGGATTCTCGCCAATCGTTTTTGCGAGGATCTAAACTAATTCCTGTGAACTTGAATGAAATTTAACCAATTGATACTAGTGAGGCCTCACCACAAAACAAGTTGGTAGAAAAATCCAAAATTCAGTTATTGATACCATCTAAAAGAGCATAATATAAGTTGTAATTTAAACTTTATATGACATTCTTTGGATACGTAGATCCAAAAATATGAGTACTTGAAGTTTCCATGTAAGAAACATGGTTTCTAGAAAATTCCCCACAAAACAATCAAAAAATAAACAATTGAAAGACTATAAATCTCAGAAAATCTGCAAGGAGGACACTTTACTGCATGAAAACTGACCTAAATACATTATTATGAAGTACAAGCACCATAGAACTCATAATTGACTAAAACTAAATTTCTCAAATGTTAAACTTCAGACCTATTTTTGTGATCATTCCCATTTGATCTCACCTGTGATGCGACTCATTTTGGAGTGATACCTCACATTTGGTATGAGTCACTTTGGACCACACATTTTTGTGATCATTCCCATTTGATCTCACCTATGATGCAACTCATTTTGGGGTGATACCTCACATTTATGGAAAATACATCTATCTGACTAGACTTGTCCCAAGTCTGTATTTTATATTTTAAGTTTTTAATGAAATGTGCCTCAAGTTGATGAAGTTTTGTCGTGAAATACAAACATCAGTACAGGTATGACAATCCACATACTATGGAACGCATTTGGTGTCTGATGATTGTCTTTACACGAATAAAATCCAAATCAACGTTTTGAACCAATACGACATGAAAATTAAATTCCAGTTACTGGTTACATTTGTTTTATAATTTTGTTTTAGCATGAAATGAAAGGTTTCTACAACATTTCTTACATTGTAGTATATACTGGTGGCAGATTATTTGGAAAAATGGATTTCGCCCCCTATGTTGATTTTATTTAGGGTATACTTTGTGCTGTCTTAAGCTCAGTCCAGAATATCAAATTTTCTTTGACAAAAAACTTTGACATGCCTATATATTGTCATGATGATGTCACACCATGACCATACATAGAAATGTCATTACCATGGATTTGATAAAAGTTTTTTGTCAGATAAGTTTGATAGTGTGGACTGAGCTTAAGATATTAAATTCCAACCAATGTGACCAATAATTTAATTTTTTTAATCACATAAAATGTGATGAAATGGAATGTGTAAAAACACAGTTCAAAATTACCACTAATTGTGTGACAAGTTTCATTGCAGACTCTTCAGAAGGTTAACAGCCTTTCACAGACTCACCTTAGTCACTGTAATATGTGAAATTTATATAACGCTTATTGCCAAGGCCTCTAAATGCTTCACAATTATTACCGTCAGTCATTGGAACAAACACCTATTGAATACAATCCATTGCACAATGTTGCAGCTGTAATCAGCGCATATGGCATTTGTACCTCCCAGTTACCCATTTACACTCCTGGGTGGAGAGAGACAACATGGATAAAGTGTCATGACTAGGTACACAAACAGCTGACCAGAGTGAGTTTCGAACCACCGACCTCATGGTTGAAAGTCCGAAAAGCCACCACTGTGCCAACTGCTTCGTGTATTATAGTATGATTACAATGTAAGAGGTTAAAAAATTAATATTACATATTTTCTGTGGTGCAATTTTGCGGTCAGTTATTCATCAATAAGTAAATTTGGACAATTATTTATAATTATGGTTTCAGAATTGTTGAAATATTATATCTCGGTGTGATAACCATGTGAACATAATATTGAAGCTTTATTGTTGCATGATGGATTTGGATCCATTATCAATTCTTGATATGATTCACGTTTGTTTGAATTTTGCAATTAATCTATTTTAGGTGTTGAACTTGGTACAATACATTGTCCTATTGACCTAGAAATGATTCAGTTTTGGGTTAGGGTAATTTACAGATGAAACTAAATTATTAATATATTAATGGTGTATAATTCTGATTGTATTTAAGGTCTTAATATCAAAGGCATGTATTCTTGAAAGCAGACTAAGTTTAGTCCAGGACTGAATTCAGATTGAATCCAGGCTTAACAAAAAATGCTATTCTCAAAAGTGACTAATTTAATCCAGACCCAAACCCTGCACTAAAGCATTCTAATTTAGTTGGTAAAGACATCGATTTATTAATTCATTTAAACTTGCCTAAGTCGAATTTAAACTGGCATTGGAAAATTGAAAAAAAATTCTACTTAGAACAATTCGACTTAGATATGTCTATTTAATGGAAGACAACAAAATGACATGAAAAATAAATTTGACTTAGAAATAATTTGACTTAAGCAAAGTCGACTTAAGCATGTTCAACTGTAATCCTGAACCAACTGCTGTAGGTAGTGCTGTTTCTAAAATCAGTAATGGACTATAGAGAATACCAGCCAAATGTTTTTTTTTTCATTAGTCCACCGATCCCTCCATAGACTTACGTTAGGCCATAGGCCATATTTGATGTGATGTTTCACACCTTTTAGCCTCTCACTCTTCATTGGCCAGTATTTTTTATTTGATTTGATTTATTTGGTACTTACATGAAAAACATACATTTATAAAATATATATAAAAGACAAAAGAGCACCAGAATTACCCATTAAGCAAACCAAAGTCACAGTGGGGTCCCAATTAAAAGTACAATTTAACAAATTACAAAATGTCAGAGAAGATATCATTGTCAGCAGGCTATTATTGTTCAAGTGAGGTGTTAATAGTCCAAAACAAAAATAGCTCATAGATCGGTTTTCTAACGTAAGTTTATAAAGGGCAGGTCAAAATAATTTTTTTTAGATTGTGTTAGCTTGCACAGCAGTTATTTCAAAACATGTAATAGTTGATAGCTTTAATTGTGTTTTACTTTTGGTCATTCTATGGCGATTGTGAATATTTGTATGATTTTTAATTTATTGTAAATATTTTTTTAATAATTTAATACAGCCTTTAATAGTGAATATATTCATAGTGTATGCAATATCCAATTACTATGTAATTTTATTAAGATATTAACAATTATTTATACACATTTTTTAAATAAAAATATTGATTATTGCAATATGTTAATCACAGGACAATTGGGACACCTGCTTGGACAGGCAAAACTATTAGCAGAACTGAATGGTGAGATTTTGGAGAGGCCTTTACCCAGCAGTGGTATGAAACAGGCTGATGATGATGATTGCAATATGTTATTAGTGAATTAATTACATTTTATTATTAAATATAAAAAAAGACAAGTTTGCTTTAATAATTTGGATGACCTAAGATTATCAAAATTATATTTGTTTTATTAAGAAACAAAAAGCTACTGTAGTCACAGAACATAAACTATACAGTTATATTATTTTTTTTTATAGTTTATTGAAAATACAGTTTACATGTATATTACATTCTTTTTCAATAATTAATCCACAGTTTGACCAAATATTAAATTATTTTAATACCCATCCATCCATCTGTAGTATTTATCTATCATATCTATATATTACATGATGAAATGCCTGTGTACGGAGCTCGAATTTCTTATGATAGTGATGTGCACCCTCTGTATTCTTGTGACGAGAAACTGTGGGTACTCATTTCTTGAAGATACTTTGAGGTTCACATAAGCAAGTGTGTTTCAAAATTGTTAATCTTATGAATAAAAGCTATTTTGTGTTAGGTAATTCACTAGTTTTGTCGTATTTCTTCAGAGTCATCGTCGTAACCTACACAAAGTGTATGAATTAGGTCGTTTGTTCTACCAACAACTAATGAAAACATTTGCATTTATGGAAATATGCATGTTTAGCATAATTAATCATTAGTTATTATATTTTAAAAAAATAGCCGTATAGTACCCGTCTAGGACGGGTGCAAATGAGCAGTTTCCACATTCATATGCGTTTGTGAATATTTGACAAGATTAATGGCACCCTCTATATATATTTTGTTTAGGATCTGTTTGGTTAGTGAGATCCAATCGATTTGACCAATCACAGTAGATAGCCGCTTTTCGATTTTTTATAGCGCTTAACATGCGAGGGCGCGCGAAATTGGTGGAATGAAATGCGGAAAAATTACTGTAATGATTGTCCAAATGACCTGAGCGTGTGGCAAGTTTCATTGCACTCCCTCAATGGTTGAGTCTTTCGCCGACATAATATTGGTCACCGTACTTTATAGTATAATTGTGGTTTAAGTTAATTGACCCGAAAAATATTGGTATAGGCACCAATTCTATAATGATTTAATGCTTGAAATCATATAAAATCGATGGTTAGATGTTTGCATATGCCTGTTTATGCAAATGAATTCCTCTCAGAGGGTTATTGTAAACTTTTAGGATGGCGGAGGTAATAAAAAATGGAACGAAAAATGGTACGATTAAAAGTAGTACTAATGTAAGTTTACGTCAGTGGCTACCAGATGTCTCTTTGAAGACGGATACTTGAACCAGTACTGTTAAATTTGCCTAAGTCAAATTAGTGGGAGTAGTAGTAGTAGTAGTGGGAGTAGTAGTAGTAGTGGGAGTAGTAGTAGTAGTAGTGGGAGTAGTAGTAGTAGTAGTAGCAGTAGTAGTAGTTGTAGTGTGTGTAGTAGTAGTAGTAGTAGTAGTAGTAGTAGTAGTAGCAGCAGCAGCAGCAATAGTAGTAGTAAATTTAGAAAAAAAACCCTATTTTCAAGTTTATTTACTAAAAATCCTGGATATCATCATCATCATGAAAAATTCAGATTCCTGGAGGAAATATGGTATTTCCTGAATCCAGAGAAATAAAGTAAAATTCATAGTGACTTCGGGGTCATCCTGGAGACTTGGGAGCCCTGCTGTATGTGGTGAATTCACACTAAAATATTTAAATAACACAACATATTTACAACAAGAAATTATAAACGATTACACCCTCGCCTAAATCCGTTACTGTAAACTGTACTATAGTAGCAAATTTAGATGGCCCACATGCCTAATACAAACTGTTTAAAGAACGCACTTTATAAGAACAACGAGGCTCAAATAACTCAAAAATTAAGAACAAAATAAAAACAAATTGAGGCTGAGAAATATTCAAGCAGGATTTTTTTTTTATTAAAGGGAACTTAAAAAAAAACTAAAAACAAATCAAGCTCATCACATTCTGTTTTCAAAAGTTTATATCAATTCAATATCTACTCCATTAATGTCATCAGATGTACAGTAATATAATCAAAAGTTCCATCAGGGAATGACAAAAATAGCCAGCTTCTGCTGTAATAAAATGGATTACCCTTGAACTAGGCGTATACATAGGCAGACAATCTTATACAGCACAGATTAGGTTTGTCCATACAATACGGTAGTAATTCTTTACCTTCGAATCGAACGTAAGACAAGAACAAAATAACATTTTGAGCCTGAAATTAGCTTTAAAAAAAAGAACACTGAGCCTGGGCACAACTGTACATACGAAAAAGTGAAATATAAAGTTTTTAAAAAATCAGCCCATTATTTTTTAGATGATGCTTAGACAAAGAAAGACAGCAAGACAGACAGAAAGACATGTAAAGGGAGCTCATTTCACCCTATACTGTTCTTGGGGTCAAGAACGATAATCTTAATGGCATGTTTTATTTTTAGACTAGAGCGAGTCACTTTTCACATTTCGTACCGGTATCAAAATAGTGTCTCAAAATTAATAGTTTGCAGTAGACACGAAATCAAATAGATTAGAATCCAGAATTTATACGGTGAGGCTGAACTGCACCAAACTTCGAGATGACCTAGCTAGATACTGTTGGTTCTGACATTCTCTGAAAATTTAAAGTAAATTGACCCAATAGTTTTTATGTGATATGCACGTAGACGGACATACAGACACACACAGTATTGAGGAAGTATGGGGTGGGCGCGGGTGGGGGTGCTCAAACCAGATCAGGTTTTGACAAGCAGAAAAAAAGAAACTCTTCTATTTTACGGCTTTTTATGGTAGAATAGGTGCCTTTATGGGTCCTAATACATTACTGATACCAGGGAACAGTTAAAATCTGTTTCCTGCTGATACTTCTTTTCCTCTGAAGGTGGGGCGGAAGAAGTGCTAGAGGCTTCAGTCCTCATTGTGGCAGAGCCAAGCCAAATGAGGCATAAGTCAAAAATTTAAAAAGTTAAAGATTATAAAACTATGAGTTATTATCTTTAACATGAAAACAAATCAGTTTCACACCATGTTTTCTTGCGAAGTTATAAACAATCAAAGTTCGAACAAAAACAAATTACAAATTTATAGATTATGAAACTATGAATTATTTTCTATAACATGCAAAAAAAATCAGTTTCATACAATGTTTCTTACGAAGTTATGAACAATCAAAGTTACCAGGGCCATAGCCAGAGTTGAAAAACAGGCGAAGTCTCGGATCACATAGGATTCCAGGAACTGGAATTTTAATTTGCATTATTTTGAACATTATGATAACAAATTGTTAATGTATTATGAAAGTTTAATGTTTAAACTGTGTGTGTTTTTCAAATAAAATAAAATTTGAAAAAACATGACATTTTTTTTATTTCTGCCTATTTTCGAAAACTAGCTTTGCGATGGCTTGGCTCTGCCACAAAAAAAAAAAAAAAATTTCTACCTCTGAAGGCACTGGTGGCACCAGGATTTGTCCGACGCGGTTGTGAGAGGGGGTGATGGTCCCCGATAGGGGGCAAAAGAAAGATGTCCTGGTGGGCGTTGATACTGGTTTGCTTTTGTTGAGCAAAAAAAATACAACCCTATTTCTCCCTTTTGGCCTATTTTGGGGTGGGGGGTTAATTATACAATATGTTTATTTTGCCTTCTCCGACGAAAATGATCAATCTTCCCCGAGGGCGGGGCAGCCTTCCACGACGGGGAGCCCTGAACCCCCCCCCCCGGCTGGCGCCACCATTGTCTAAAGGGGGTGTCCAAGTACCATAAACATCCCCTCTCGATATGCCACTGGCTACATTGTGTAAAATACATCAACACAATTTTTAAAGTTGAACATTAAAATTTTTTCACAATTTACAGCATTTTATTTCGTAATTTCATATCCATAGCAAACAAAGCAATGAAAAATATTAACAAACTTACGTTAACCTAACAACTAATTAAAGAGAGTGATATAAAATAATTACAAATGATAAACGAAATGTTAAAAATATAAAATGTACCTATTATATTAAAAATGTTTAAGAGAGGTTGTCTGTAAATATCGACCCTATGGTGGCCACGGTCAAAAAATGTATTTTCTTTAAAACCTGTCTGGTGGAAGAACATTGGGTATAACAAACATTTCTGGCCTTCGTTTAGTGTTTCATCTCCCGTTGCCATAGCAACGTTCATTTTTCCAATTGTTGACTATTGTACGATTTTTACATCATTTCTAACGCAAAATATCCTTAAATTTGCTTTAGAATATCTCTGACATAGAATAACAAAAC
>JAOTQE010007292.1:0-11175 GCA_025631205.1 Nesometra sesokonis
GGGCACTCTTGAGTGTCAAGGTGCAATGTTGCTGGCGTAGTCCCTGGGCCAGTTGTGCCAAAATAAATAAATGAAAAATGAAATGAAATGAAAGGAGAAGCCTTTGTTGAGCCATCCATTTCCTTCAGTTTTCCAGTCAGTTTGGTTTAGTGAAAGTCAAGTTAACTTATTTTTAAAATTAACAACATTGGTGTTATGATTTTGAGCATTCAAATAGGAAATTTGGTTATGCTAGGGTCATTTTTTGGAGGGTTACCTACAAAGTTGTTGCACATACCTTTTCAAATTATTCCAGTTTCAAACTTTTTTCGTTAACTTTTCATTTAGGTTTGAAACTACATTGTGAAACTTTGTTATGAAATATAGTTTGTAAAGTCATATAGAACTCAACCAAAAAATTGAAAGAGGGGGTTGATATTGTAAATTATGTTTTGCATCTGGAAAAATACCAGATATTCTGTTGCTAAACTCTGATGTAAAATGCATTTGAATAATCAGTATAGAACGTTCATAATCACAAGTTATGATTTGTTGTAATTACAAGTTACAATTTGTTGCAATCACAGGTTGTGATTTGTTCTCAAGTATTCTCAACTGTACTGAGTATTCAGTACATCTCCTGTCCGAGTTTGGGCAAAACAAATTATATCTGTTATTGATTTTTTAATTGTGTTATTTTGTATAATACAGTCGAACAATAATTTGGTAAAATAATTTCTGCTAACATTTTTCTTAGTCTAATTTGTAGTTTATTTACTTTGTTGAGTATCTTTAATTTTCTGTCATTACCCGGCTTATATAATTTTTTCTTTGAAAATATATACATATGCTTTGAGACAACTTCAATTACGTAAGGCACAATATAATATTTTATATTCTTTACATTTAGGACACCTTAGAGATGTTACGACACATGAGTTATCATCTTAAATTGCAAGTCTGTAATTTTTTATAGAACATTCAAATTTGTTTAAAGATGTTACATTTCACAGATATTATGGTACTTCTGCACTATAATTTACACAAATTCTTCACACCATACACGCTACTCTAGGCAAAACCCCATCAAAATAATGTCACAAAGCTATTAACACAATTTTTTGCTCCGCTACAGTATGTCATATATCAAAGAATATACTACTGTATGACAATTTTCTGTCATTTTGTCGACATAGCTACAACATTTTGTTTAATTTATTGCAACATATGCAGGCAGATGGGTTGAATGTGTTTCATGTATTAATACTAAAAGTTATCGATTATCCTAACATTCATGCAGATTGATAACTGCCGTTTTCAACCTAAGAGACCCATTATGGGCTAACTAGAAACTTGGGAGAATAAATATTATGTAACAATGACATGTACCAATTTCCTGTGTAAAGATATATGAAACCAATTAGAGAAAGTTAGTGTGCACTGTATGTAGTATACCTGTCAACACTCACTCATAATGCTCGTGCATGAGAAAGTATTTTGGACGTCTCATACATACTTAACTATTTTTTCACTCATGGGAAGTTCTAAAAATGTATGTTTTATATTTTATATTTGTACTAATAATGTTATAATTATATATAAATTATAGAATTATGTACAGCACTTTGATCATTTGGAAAGCACTATATTTCCAAATAGATAAGATAGATAAGACAAATAGTATCAGATGACCTATATATCTTAGAAACCCTCAAAATGAGGCAAATAATGCCATCGATTATGATTTGCATGGAAAAACATAAAAAACTACAACAAATACAACATACAGATTGCTACAGTATGTATTAGATGTAAATAGGGCAAATAATTTTTTTTTTTGCTTGTCAAAATCAGATTGGGTGCTTGGTTACCTGGCGATGATTGTCTCCCACATTGGCAATTGTGGCACCATGGATTCCCCGACAGCAGGGCAATGCCCCCGACAGCGAGCATCCCCTATGAGTTGAGCAAGGTTGAGGTGGGCATGTCACCGGTTTTCAGTTGGACAAGCAAAAAAAAAAACGTTATTTGCTGTGTTTTGCATGCCTTTTAGGTCGTTTTGGTACAGGTGGCTTGTCTGGGGCACAGTACCCTACAAAGCTCCCGATGTAACCTTAAATTTCTTCCCAACGGAGGGGCCCTAGCCCCCTAGATTCCTGTAGCGCCACCACTGCACAATGGCCTCCAAAAAGTTGACGATAGTATGGTGTACGATAGTATGTTTGAGAACATTTAACATGAGTATATATTATATTTAAAAGGTGCTACCACATTTTTTAACTAGTACTAGGTCTAGAAGTATATATATGACTAAGTTGTGAGTGATGCTGTAGCTTGGTGGTTAACATACTTGCCTTCCAATCCTGAGGTCCTGAGTTCGAACCTGGCTGAACACCATATCCTTCCCCACAAGCTAACAGCGCCACTTTCCAAGCCTCATAATGAAACTTGGTGAGAAAACTCAGTGTTGGATGTGACATATAAACAATGTTAGCAAGTAGTGGATGTTTTTCATGAAGAAAACTGATCCATGTTATAAACTTGCATTGAATGGGATATTCACTCCATCACTAATGAACCTTCCATACCTATGCAAAAAAATGTACATTTTTTACTGAAAGAGACTAGTTATTTACATTTTCAATTTGTATAATTGCTTACTATTTTAGGCATGCCTAGTTTATTAAGATGAATTTTTGAAGATTTATTGGCCATTTAAAATAACGAACATTGAAATTTAAAAAATTGTAAAAGATGTACAAAATGGTTTGGGCATTTACTGTGATTTCTAGGTGATACTCCAGCCAAATGTGCTTTTCATGAATATTACTGAAAGGTAAAACATTCCAGAGACAGACCATAACTTAGTGAATGCAAACAATAAACCAGGACTTGAATAAAATTAACCTTACTGATACAGAAGTGAGGGTGTTTGTCACTGGTAGCAAGGGGTGGGATTATTGAGTGTGTAAACACTAAGTCTACAGTATAAACGATGTTATGTGAACAAATCGATAGTTTAAAAGACAAGCATTGATGATAGCACCCTTGCCTATGTTGTTCTATACGTGCGTTGTTCAGGTTCCAGATCATGAGGTTAGGAGTTTGAACCTCGCTCAGCCCGTCTCTGCCGCCATGCTCAGATACCCCAGCTTGTATCGGAAAGGTTGTAAAAGTGGCCCATGCCATGTTTCAGCCTTAGATACAAGTAGACTATGGTCCATGGTTTAAAAAAAAATCAACGAATTAGAAAACAGCAGCCGCTTTTCAACTTCTGATGGTAGGTTGCTCCTACCTACAAAAAAATATTTCATAACCCGTAGTTGACATTTGACCCTTAGGGATAGTAGTAATTACAACTTAAAGCACACTGGTTCTATTTAAGACCTTTCAACTTTACTAACCAAAACAAATTACCAAACTTTCTAAAGTGAATGTGTAGTAGGAACTGATTGAAAACCGACAGTAGAATAACACTACCTCACTCATGTGTATCACTATTGAAACCTTTGTGGCCAATCAACCTATCTTTAGACTAGTACATCTTTACATCCAATAATCTTTTATACTCTTTATATGTAATCTCTTTAAAAACATTCAAGCATTCAAGTCCTATTTGTGTCTATTTGTTCAATAATATTCAAACTCGCTGATTGATGTTTCCTTCAGAGTTCGTTGATCCTGTTTCTCTATAGATTCTTCAGACCCATTCGTTCATTCAAGAATATGTCAATTTCAAGCCTTAAGCAATAACTATTATCAACCACATAAATGTCAATTTCCGTCGTTAGACATCATTTTGCCCTAACATCACTTTACTCGTCAGTCATAATGTTGGGAATAGCATTCTTGTTTTTTTCTTGAAAGATGTTTTTTATCATGACTTGAACTAGTTCTGAAGACCTCAATTTTATTTTCTGAGACTGTATCCTAATTTTTAAAACCTAATTTTGCAAACTGTATTCCTATATTACACATTCACATTAGAAAGTTTAGTCATTTTTATCTTGCATGTAGGGCAATTTTGAGTTAACTCTCTAACAGCTTATCACATTAAATGTTTATAATGAATTGGAATAAACTGTGTAGAAGCATGGAGGAGAGAGATAGAGAGAGGGTTTTCTCTATGGCTATGTTCAGACTCAATGATTAAGCGGAGCGTAACGTACGCGGCTTACGATTATCTGCGTCTGAACTAGCTGGAGATTAGCGTAAGTCCCTAATCCGGAGCGTAACTTGTGCTCCCTGCAAACCCAGGTTTAGCGTAAGCTACGGAACTATGCCTCGTACACCTGAATGGTTTTGTCCTTGTGCTACGCATTGTCCAATCACAATTTACAATCGGTCTGCATTGGCCAATCAATTACGGCTCACTGGTCGTAGAAAAACCCACTGGCGGCAATTTTAAAATTGCTTATGACTTTCAAACACCTTGGTCGTTACGCCGCAGATTAGCTTGTGCCTCGCTTACGCTAAACTCTGCTTAAGCCATGAATCTGAACATAGCATATGAGCTTTATGAACAAGTGGAAAGTAAACCACTTGTCCCTTGTAAGATTTTCTAATGAGGATGTACACTTAATGAACTATAAATAAAATGTACCAGTTTATTTAGTTTGTTTTACTTAAATGTAGAACTAGAACCATTTAGCGTACTGCTTATCTCTTGTTATTTAACCAGTATATCTGTAATGAGACTCAAACTTTGCAGGGTGAGTTTGAAAGTGGCATTAATTTAAGCTCATTTGGTTAAACTGGTGTTAATTAATGTGCTTTGCACTGAACCATGGGGACTTTCTGGTCTTCGTTTCGATAGAATATTTATCACCTTTTTCCTTTGGTCCCATGTAAACATGGTTACTGCGTACGTTAAATATTGCAGTATACTTTTCGGAAAAGCGTAGGAGATTGTCTCGCGATATACTGCCAAATCATCACCAGAAGAAATACGTCCAATACAAATTTTCATGGGTTATCCTTGGCGTCCTTCAACACCGAATAAATCAAATCAAATTAAATTTTGCAATGTGAGTGTTGACTTGAAAGAAGGATGGCTGCATGTAGCTTTCATTCCAGTTATTTATACTTTAGCACCTTGAGCACCTGTGGTGAAGATGAGCTCATTACTGTATCAATTGTTATTATTATAATTTCTTGTTAATTCTACCAACTGTGTAGATTTGGGCAGTTGACATGGTGAGAGCAGTTGGCGCAACAGTTGCGGTTTGTATTCACAATCACAAGATTGGGAGGTCAAAGGTCATGCTATTTGCCTGATTGTATTTTAATACAAGCCAATTCATTATTGCTATTCTCAACCTAGGAATATATAGGTATAGTACCCAGGAGGTACAAATGCATAATTATGTAGATTATATTTTATAGAGTGGGGTAATTAATGTAGTGCTTAGGGACTTTGATAATTAGTCCCTGCAGTATATCTAATAAGTATCATGTTTGTTAATTTTAGGATTGTATATCTTCTTCATCTCTTTATATTCAAAAGTTAGAATATTATGTATATTTATATAATATATATATAATCCCTTCATGAGTGGGGGGATGGGGGAAGCAGGCAGAGTATTGCATGAGTTCTGTCTGTGTGTGTCTGCATTCATAGAAAAAACTATTGGGCCGATGTACGTCAATTTCAGACAGTGGGCAAACCAACCGTATCTACTGTAGGCCCTCTCGAAGTTTGGTGTGGAATGACCTAGGTCAAGTTCATTAGGATGAAAATGCCAATTGGCCGTTAAAAGATAACATCAATGCATAATTATATTAAGATATAAAGTACCATGGGCACTTTCCACATCCCAACCTGAGGTGTTTTTACTTTATACATATAGGCTTAGTTCCAAATTCTATTTTTTGTTGCTATTAACATGTGTCTAATTCATATTCGTTAATAGTTCAAATGTAAAGGGGCCCCTTAGGATTTAAATCCCTTAATGGGATTTAGAGGTTAATCCCAGATGCCAAGTTATTTTTTATTTTTTAATATCTAAACATTACTTATTAAACCTAATATATTTTTGTATTATGTATATTATGCATGGTATTGAAATAAATCAAATCAAAAACAAATCAAAGGGGTCAATTAAAGGTCATATTATTAGGTCTATGCAGGCTATCTATATCTACAGTTTACATAACTGATGAAGATCAGAAAACATGAAAACATGTTAGATAGAAAATCGTAGGTGAGGGTGTGACCATTTATGAGTAACTTGTTGTTATTTTATGTTTTGGTTTTTTTGTCTGATTTGCATAGTTTTTATCAAATTAGTAGTAATCTTTCCACTCAGAAACCAAATGTGACTAGCTGGATGTTTAAGTTCTAAATTCATGAAACCAAATCTCTAGAATCCTAACTTTGAAGCCAAGTTGCCTGGAAAGCTGAACAGAATAAAGATGACTGTAAAATATAAAACTAGTTATACAGTAAAATTTTTCAATCTTATTATTTTAAGTCAATTTTTTTTTCTTGCAGAATTTATGTTTTTTCCATTCTAGTCAATTTTTTTCTCTTCTCAGTTGAATTTTCTTTATGCTACTTTGGATTTTAAGGCAAGGTTGACTACTACACTTACAGTATTTTGCAATTTGCTCCACAACAATGGATCAATTAAAGATCACAAATTGCAATCCATAAAATATTTACTATGCTGATTAATAAATGAATGTTGATTTTATAGGCATCGTCCATCAGAAAAACAATTTCCAATTATAGTTAGTCAAGACTGTGGGCATGCTGAAACTGAAAGGACAATATTAAGTTATGGTGATAAAGTCAGGTTAATAAAGGTTGGTTTTAAATTGCAATTCTTTTCTAATCCATATTTATTATATGTATGGACAATATCACATGACACACGTATATTTGCATATTAATTTGTGGAAGGTTTTGAACAGAAGTCAAGAACTTTAACAGTTAAATTTTGGTGATAAATTTCCGAGTCATACAATAATGAATTCAGATCATTAATGTTCACAGTATTTCCATTACTGTTTATTGTCAATTGTTGTTTAATTTATAGTTTTTGGGACTTAGGCACATGTTGAGGGTTAAGTCTCCTATTAGTCTGGTTTATTACAGGTTAAAAGATGATTTATTACCAAATTATTAACTTTACATAAATTTGAAAGGTGTGAAGGTGATACTGATTCAATAACTAAGTATATTAATACTATAATTGCCATGTTTGTTTTATACTAAAATTGTGATGTATCCTATTTTTTACTGGAAATATCTAAGAAATAATATAACTACATTTGATGACACAAATGCAGTTCTTAAATGTAAGAGATACTTTTGTCATAAAAAATATGGCTGACTACTGTTTGCTTTTAGCGGTATTATATAATGCTGACTGACCTATATTTGTTGCTTTTAATGATTATCCACATTGTTTTACAGTTTTCAATTTAATAATTTATTGTTTAAATTTTTGTTATGTGTCTTTTTTATCTCCCCAGCAACCTGACTTGAGTGAAATAAAAGTTTCTGTTCAGCATAAGAAATTTATAGGATACTATAAAATAGCTCGTCATTATAGATGGGCCCTCAATCAAATATTCAAACAATTCAATTATGATGCTGTTATTATAGTTGAAGGTAAGGCAACATTGATGTTCTTTTTATCTATTATATGAATAATTCTCTTTAAAATTGAATGATAACATCACAATTGTTTTTATTATTTTAATTTTTGTATATTGTTACAGTCAATATTTAGCTCATATTGACTGTGTTGTTAATAATTACATAACTCATTATATTATAAAGCGACCATTGTGTCAGTTTGTTTTAGGTAATATTAAAAAATATTGCCTTTTATGAGTGTTAGTAAATTCAGTGGTTACTTCAGGCAATTCCTTAATTCACTACAGTAGTGCTGTAGCTTGGTGGTTACCATGCTTGCCTTGCCAACTAAGAAAATGTTTAAAAAGACATTTCAAGATCAAAAATCAATGGACAAGAATTTTCAAAAATGCTGCGTTTGAGTAAGGCCATGTAAATAAAAGTAATGGTTGATTGTCCCCTCCCGACATTAAAAACTTACCCAACCAATTTTTTTTGGGGCAAAACTCAAATATAATGCATCTTGTCTATAATTGAACCAGCTGTTTCTTACTTTCGACCTGGGCTCAATAATTGCTAAATGTAGATAACTGCAACAATTCACGATTTACTTCCTCCCCCCCCCCCATGGGAACTCTTCAGAAGAGGACGCTGTGGCCGCATCAAATGGTACCTCCAGGTGTGTTGAGCAACACGAGCACATGCATTAACCTTCCTACATTTAAACTCTAGGAAAACTTTTTTTTTTTATTTTTCGAGATAATTTTATGCTTATCGAATGAATCGAGAAATATAAACCAAAAAAATGGGGGTGGGGTGGATGTCGGGTTTGGGCAACTTATTATTTTTAATCCTACTACACTTGACCAGTTAACATATACACAATCTAGAAAAAAACAGTGATCTAATTTTTTTTAATGGCCTAACAAAGATATATTTAGGTCTTATTACAGTTTTCTGGGTGGTTGGTTTAGAAGGGTTGACTATATTTTTCCAAAGTTTTGGTTCAAATCCCATCTTTTCTCATTATTTTCTTACTCATTACTGTCATCTTTTTTATTTCTCTGCACTTGGGTTGGGTTTCTCTGTTGATCGTTACATTGACTAAAGCTGCACCAATCAATCCTGTAAACAGAGATCTTTTTATCAACTGTCATATACAGCAGCATGGAAGCTAACATGTGAACCTCAGCAGCTGTGTTTGCTAAACTTGACAATTAGTTCTTTATCAGAGACCATCCTTTATACCATCTTTCACATTACAATAATACAAATTTTTAATGGAATGTTTTGATGAACAAACCAAATCTTATTATCAAAAAAGGTTTATACTTATTTGTTTTTAAACTTACAGACGAAAATTGCAAAATAAATTAAAAAAACCACTGAAATTGAAAAACATCTACTAATCAACTTCAAGTAATGAAGAATATACACAAAGCAGTGAGATTAGATATGTTGGGATTCAATATTTCAACATTAATTATGTTGTCATTAGGAATCTTACATTTGAAATATTGATTTTTCAAATGGTGTATATCGCATTGCTTGGAGTATGCATTATACTCCAATCAAATATATAGAAATATTAATTTTTAAGTGAGCATTAATATTATTATAAAACATTAATACCATTGTCATTACGTATTGAATTATACTTTAAAATACTTACAAATTGCACTTAAAGGATTAAAAAAAACGGATCCGGATTTAAGGTTTAATTTTTCCTTGCAAAAGCCCATATTATGCAGTTTATACAATGAAACACAGGAATACTTGGAATTAACATTAAAAATAATATAAACTAATTATTATGAATAAAGGTTCAACAGTTATCAGTAAATAATCCAATGGAAAATGGAATGAAGGAGTTAAGAAACACATTAGCACAATATCAGATGTGCAAGAAGACTATTGTAACAGTCCATGAATATTAAAATTTCCACTCCACGTTTTCTAGGCATCACTGTAATAATAAAAAGTTTTTTTTGAAAGTTTGTATGGGGAGATAATAATAATACTGATTAATAATTTTGACATTTATAACGCATCTGTTAAAGTCACTACCGTAACTTGCCACCGCTGCTGTGGACATGATGTTCATGCATTCAGTGATATCCCCTCAGGGTCATGTCATGTCCTGCTGCCCGAAACAGGCACTACATTCGGCTATCCACGGCAGGGAATGTGTGGACCAGTACACCGGGGTAGCCCCCGACTCATCTTGAAAGATGCACTGGGTTCTTTTAAGTGCATAAGAGCCATTTTATACACGGCCTACGGTTTATAGTCCTTACCTGAGAAGACTTGTTCCACTACCGGAACCATGGTGGGAGCGGGCCTCGAACCCATGCTGTTGTTTTTGCTATGGTTCACGATTCCCATGCTTTAACCGCTCGGCCTAATGACTCATATAGAGATGTCAATAAACTTATAACATTTGCGATATTTGTAGTTGTAAGCTACTCAATGTTTTGATTGATGTGCTTTGATGGTCCTCGGGAGTGAGAGTACAGATAGTCCAATGAGTTTTATAAATAAATTTTATAAATAATAATAATTAAATAATAAATAAATTATAATAAATTTTATAGATAATAATAAAATAATAAAAAGTTTTTATAAACTCAACAGCTCCTATGATAGGCACCCTCTAACTCATGAAATAGATGCATATACTTGATTGATTAATCATGCAGGTTCTTAAAGAGATCACCATTAGGGCTAATCATATCTTGTGTCTGGTAACTATAGATCTATTTTTCGTGCAGTATATGCCTTATAGGGATATAAAATTACCGTAGAAACCGATCTCATTAACTTTTTACTGTTCAATGTAATGGCAGTCATATTCTTTAAATCATTCTGTATTTTTTAAATAAGATATTCAATAAAGAGGATATTAACCTGTTTTTATCTGAAATTTTGAAACCAGTTTTAGTCACATAATCCTTCGTACTGCATAAAAATTGAACGTGTGCAACCAGCGTTAAAAGCAGAACCGCTGGTCATGTTCGAATGTAAAATATCAGATACCTACAACTGATAACATAAAAATAATTCCATTGAAATGAAAAATCAATCGCATGTGATTGATGGGTCAGCATCCGTAATTGGATCCTAAATGAAATTTAAATTGGATTCTTTATCAACTTTGTAATAACATTAGAAAGAAGGATAGAAGGGGAAATGATACGTCTGGTCATGTGACGCTTTAATGGCATTATTAGTCTTTTGGCACATACGTCAAGACCTTTAGGTGTTTTCATAAATTTCGTAGAATTCGGTTTAATTTTCTGTGGAACTGTTAATTAGCCTCGACTGTCATTATATCTACCTCATTTCAATACCAGTTCAACTTGCCTTCCATACTCATTGCTAACATTGCTAATTCTCCAACTGTAAATTCAATAACAAACTATGTTAATGAAGAATACCCTGATTGGCTCAATGAGAATTCAATTGAAAACTTTACAAACCGTGTTAACACACTTAAAAATTGTAGATACTTAGACAATGAAGAATTCAATCTTAACTGCAATTCAATCGGGAAATCATGTATCGGATTCTCATTATTACATTGTAATACCCGTAGTCTATCTAAGCATAGT
>JAOTQE010007303.1:0-11175 GCA_025631205.1 Nesometra sesokonis
ATATTCTAATTTTGGGTGGAATGATCATAATTTATATATTTCTTCAAAAGAAGCAAGTTATTTTCAAAATCAATTTTGTCATTTTTCAGGTGACAATACATCTTTAAGATGTTCATTTAGGACGTAACATTCCAGGGTACCTATTGATGACGTCAATTATTCCCAGGTACCTATTAATGGTACATTCCAAGGTTATTTATAGAATAGCGTTTATATTCCAGGATATTTTTCCATGAAGTAATACTCCAGGTACCTATTAATGATGTATACGTTCACAGGGTTGGCTATTTATAAAATGCCATGTATATTCTCAATGTATTTATATTATTCTAGTGCACATATTGACGTAACATTCGCAGGGTACTAAAATGTCCTTATGCTCCTAAGATATTTTGATGTTGTATTTTCTAAGGCACTTATTATAAATCGGCATACCCAAAAACCTCCTAGGGCAAATTTTTATGCTTCTTTTCAGAAATGCACACCTATTTCACATATCCGCCCCACTATTAATGACGTATATTCCCGGGGTATTTTTTATTTTACGTAAACATTCCCAGGTACGTATATATTGACATTCCATGGTTCTCATTAATGACGTAGGCCTACACTTAAGTGGTTAATAATTATATGATTCCCCATGTACTATTTTAAAGGCCTTTACATTCCCATGGTATTTATTTAATGACGTATAATTGTCAAGTGTATCTTTTTATAACAATTCCCAGGGTACCCATTAAAGACGTATATATCCCTAGGATACTTATTTAAAGACTTACAAATTCCCAGGGTATCCATTAATAATGTCGTTTAAATTCCCAGGTGCCCATTGTATTTAGTCAAATATAAGTCGTAACATTTATCATGTAGGCTTACGTTGATTAGTCTGGGATATGTTAGGACATAAGCACCGTTGACTGCTGCCGCCACGAATGTTAATATAGTGACGTATGGCACGCCAAAACTGTCAACAATTACGATACCATGATAACGCACCATACTTTGTTAGGAACGGCGTTCCATAATTTACTGATTAAACTGATCTGTAGTCAAAACATATGTGCTTAACCTTGGGTGTATATAGTTTGTTTTCTGCTCGTCAAATTAAGATGTATGACACGTCGATTTAAGTAATGTTATAGTGTAATTGATATTTGAAAAGCCCATAGCAACCATTAGGCACGATTTAATCAACATTAAGTAGAGAGGGAAGCACTAACCGACTCGTTTTGTGTTACTAACCAAATAAAACGTGAGTAAACTTATTTGCATCTAAACAAACTACTAACATTTATTTATAACTTTAGTCATAGTTGGTTTGATATACAGTAGTCTTACAAATATACAGTTAAATTTGAATAAGTCAATTCTGAATCATTTCAAAGTCGAATTTATTTTTCATGCGAGATTGATGTGTTTTCCATTATTTAACACTCAAGTCATTTTTTTTAAATTCACTTAGATTCGACTTAGACATGTATGACTGTATAAACAAAGTTTTGCTTTTGGTTTTACCGAGATAAAACATGTACTTTATCACAAGTTTAAATTTCACTGGCGCGTTACAAACACTCGTTAACCATGACAATAATTTAGGTCGTCAGTGCCACCACAAAAAGACACAAACTGTTACGCGCGCGTAGAATACATATTGTGAACGCTGCTATATGTTAATCGCTGCACGCGCGCGTCGCGTGCCTTTCTGCACGCGCGCGTTGCAGATTGTGCTGTTTTGTGATGTCACTGACGAGATTATTAACACGGTGTTAACAGAACACTTCTTTTACCCGTACAGTAGCTGCGATACACAGAATTATAGAAGTTAACGTTGTCGATGCGTGAATCTATTCAGATAATCTCTGTGTTTATTTCATGATGTTGATGGATGAGTTAAGGATATATGATTGACGTGTTGGATGTGTCAGTGATGTATCACTTGATGTGTGAAGTGGCTTGTCTAAGAGCGATCTATGGAGGTTGACGCGCTGTTTGAGTGTTCTAACGCGATATTGAAGTGTTTAACGCGACACTTAAGTGATTGTCTGTTTACTGTCATTAAGTCTTCCATCTTTTCACAGAACGCTGTCGTATCTGTTTGAATTAATAAAATAAACGTATACATGCAGTCTTTGCAATTCAATGTTTTCTTTGGCTATGGCTTTCAACTAAACCTGTTTTTATGACTATATTTAAAATTAGTCCAAAATTAATTAAAGGCACCCGCACTTCGTAAATTTGGGAGTCGTTATTGACGTCCAAATAAGGAATGTTATCCTTTTTTTAGGGATGTATTTCATGTTTAATTTTAGTTTAGGATGAAATATTGCAAATATGGTACTTCTTAATCGAGAAAAAAATCCTTCAAAGCTGGTTGAGTGATGGGTTTAAATATGGGTAAGTTTTCGGGACATGCTAGACTAATATCCAGACATTTCAGATGTGTATGGAACGCCAAACGGGTATTACTAGTATCTGTGAAAAGTGTGGCTAGTACATTTGGAGTAAGACTAGTTGTGGACAGTGGTTAGTGCATTCGAAGTGTGGATATTATATGTTTATTGTCTAGTGCCCGTTGAATGTGTGTCTAGTGCATTTGAAGTGTGTTGCCTGTGAAGTGTGCCTAGTGCCTGTGGTGTGTGGGTAGTGCCCGTGGAGTGTGTCTATTATCCGTGGAGTGTCTATTGCCCGCGGAGTGTGTATGCAAGGGTGTATGCTACCCGTGGAGTGTGAATGTTGCCCGTGGAGTGCTTAAATTGCCCACTAATAATGCGTGAGAGTTGGCAGGTATATGAATGTGAAGTGTGACAAATACCATTAGAGTATGTGGTTAATGCACTGGAGTTGGTATATTGCCTGTGGAGTGGTTCTATTGTCCGTTGAGTAAGTCAGTGATGGCGGAGCGTAAGAGTGTGGCTAGTAGGCCTACCTGTGGGGTTTGGGTGTCTAGGGCCTGTTGGGTGTGACTATAGCACGCGACGAGTGTGTCAATTTTCCTTGTATGTAGTATCCATTGTCCGTGGAGTGTTTCTATTGCCCGATGAGTGAGTCTAGTAACGGTGGAATGTGACTGTGGAGTGTGGCTGGTACATGTGGAAAGTGTTGCTATTGAATGTGGCTAATCTAGGGTTTGACTAGCGCTCGTATAGAGTGTCTATTGTTCGTGTAGTGTCCATTGTCCATACATAATTTGTCCCTGGAATGTGACTAGTGCTCGTGGAGTGTGGCTAGAGTACCTGCTAATGCCTGTGGAGAATGGCTATCAGGGCCGTAGCCAGAGTTGAAAAAAACAGACGAGACGAGGCTGGTGGCTTGGGCAGGTGGTACCCGATCGAAGGGATGGGTGTAAGGGGCGGGTGTTGGATAGAGAATTTTAGACGAGACGATCGCCTCGTCTCTGCCTCATGCTGGCTACAGCCCTGGCTACTGCCTGGTGTATTGTGTAGTACCTGGTTTAACCTTTGGCGCTCCATCGGTGCCAGAAGCATATTGTTCGAGATGTTCGAGAAATGTGATTCACATGAATGTGTTTGAGACATGTGAATGTAATCCGCTCCAATTCATTGGAATTTTGATCAAATTCATCAAATACCGGTAAGTAAAGAAGATTTATGCTGGGCTATAACTGAAGATTATTAATATCGCAGAAGTTCAGTTTAACAACGGTATTAGGAATTTAGACACGAGTATGCCTAAATGAAGTCAATCTAATGTCTGTTTAACCTCTGGAATGTTGCTTTGTGTATTTTTATATTTATTACTCAGAATACACACGTTTTGAGTAGAATTTCATAAATATTTTAAACTTACATAACGATCATCTTATGATCTTCTGAGTTTAAGGATCTATAAAATCTATATCGGTTGTTAAAATGCAAAAATAACTGTTTAAAGTGAAAGTGCTAGGCAAAGGATTGCAAATATACAGTGGTTACCATACTGTCGCTTTCCAGTCTAGTAGAAGTGTATGTTTGGTACAATGTTGGTTGCTTCCAATGTATTTCTTAGCACAACCCTTTTTTGATGAAACTTAACCAAAGATCTTACAATGTAAAGATAGCGCGCTGTCATATTCCAGTGCGTAATGCCATGGAATTGCGCCCGCCACAAAATAAGGAGTAACGAACGCGCAGGTAGAAAAATAATTATTGCGAATAAAAAGTGATTTGATTTGATAACATAGTCGCATTTATTTAAAAACCAATGATACAATATTAATATCTATATCAAATGTAGTACCACCCTTTGGAAAATAAATCCAAGTAATAATTATTTTAAATAAATAACTATTATAAAACGAGAATAAAACAAACGTTTTATAGCGCCCCCTACAAAATAAGGAGTAGATTGAGCGTAAGATAGCGTTCTACGTGTAATACAGAAATTCCATGTAAAAAATCGGCCATCACGATCTTTACAATTGACTTAACTTTTGAGTATTCAGTATTCTTTATTATTTACCAACCCCTATCGGGATATTAGATGTATACAAGGCGTAAACAATCTACACTGGTCATGGTATAGAAGGACTTCTTAACAATAAACTTCATTACTACACAATTTAGGAACAATTAAATTAAATCATTAAAGTAATCGCTTTAAGACAACAAGGAAGCGTAACCAATTCTTTATTACTATTACTATTGCTTTTATCTTTAACACGTAGTCCTAACTAACTTCATCATCTGTGTCTTGTGTGTTACAAATTGTACATAGGCCTATATCGTTATAGATCTCTCCAATATGGCAAACTTATAGTTTCTACAACGAAAAAGTCTAATTTTATTTGTTGTATTTGAGTTAATTATGCCTATATGAAGTCAAATCTTAGTTACAGTACCGTAATCTACCCACTGATTAGTGATTTAGTGAGTGGCGACTGAGCTCGCTATTGGAAATGAAACGTTTAAATAAGAAAGAAATTTAATAATATGATGCTTCGACCAACTAACAAGGCAAACGATATTACTGATCAGTGATAAACCTGCTGCTAAATTTAAAACCACTAAGACCAGGAAACAGAACAAACTATCACATTAAACGTAAAGGGAACAGACTGATGGACAAAACGTATACAATTGTACAAACGTAACCTTACGTTTCGTATAAACTAACCTGTAACATTGCGTTTCGTAACCGTAAACCAGTAAAATTGTGTTTTGTAATAGTAAACCCGTAACTTTACGTTTAATAACCGTAAACCCGTAACATTACGTTTCACAATCGTAAACTTGTAATATTACGTTTCGTAACTGTACAACGTAACATTACGTTTCATAACAATAAATTCTAAACATTACTTTTGGTAACAGTGAACTGGTAGCATTACGTTTCCTAAAATTAAACCCGTAAAATTACGTTTCGTAACTGCAAAACCGTGAATTGCCTTTCGTAATTGTAAAGCCGTAAAATTACGTTTTCTAACCGTAAACCAAATTGTGTGACGTTGCGGCTAATATTGTACTTAAGCAGAAAACTTTCATGGCAGACTGAGTCCACCGTAGGCAGTTCACTTCTGGTTATCCTCCCTGCCCTCTTCACCAACCTGTCAATTCTATCCCTATCCCCCTTAATTACATTTCACCTCCCCAGTCTACCAAACTATATTCCCAAACAAATTACTAAATTCATTCATGATGATGACACAATTGATATCGAAATATTGAATACTAACACGATGACGTGTATCTCATTGCTTGGAGTATGTATTATACTTTCTTGAAGTTGGTTAGTGGACCATTCGGGTAATCTATATTGTCCCCGTGTTGAATTATTACCAAATTCCACTCCCAAATAAAAACCAAAAACTTGCTAAACTTCCACATTTTAATTACCGCAATTCTAGCCGCAATCTTCAATCTACGGACCTACTAGTGGCCCCACGACATGTGGAACGAGAATTACAATACATACAACGTACTTTGCTGTTCGCTTTGCGTAATATATCCATTATGTTTAAAAAATGCCGTTGACTCTTGTCTGGTAGTTGTAGGCTTAGATCTGCTTTCTGAATCGACATTCTGTCGCCGCTCTATACTCAACCAACCAATGCCAATATATCGTTATCTATTTTATATATTAAATTAATTCAGATAAATCGATTTGAAAATTTCAATCTACATTTATCAATAGATGAAATAACATAAGCCTTTATGTATTAAAACAAATTAGTGGAAGATAGAGAATTAAGGCATTATAATATTTTGTCCTGATTCAGAAATATATGTATTACAATTACTGTATAAAATAAAATACTATTCTGCTTATTTGTAAGTTTTAACCATTAATGCACTTGAGCCCTGGTATGCATAATAGATCCGGAGTAATCTAAACAACCAATGACAACACGCGTACAATAAGCGAGTCGGCTTGGATACCACGTGTATTTTGATGTAATTTAACGAGTTTTGTGATTGGTTGTAAGTTTCAACGTGGCTTGCTAAAACGTCTAGCCCTTTATTTGTGTGTTATTGTTATAATCATTGCTATTGTAACCAATGATCAGCTACTTTTCTGATCAGAAAGTATTCACACTTTCTTCTTTTGATATTCTTTCTCAATGATCCTTCGTGTACATTCATAACTCTTTATTTCTAATTCTGTCCTTCAGTGTGGTATTTAGGATTCTCCTAAATATCCACATTCCAAAAATTTCTAAATAACAAAACAAAACTTTCTAAATAATAAAATTGTCTGAAATAATATGTTCGTAAATTACGTAAATATGCAAAGCACACACACACACACACACCCACACACGAGGCGGTTTAATCAACTGCTGTCAAATTGAGACTGACCGAACGTCGGTCTATATGTAAATTAATCAAATTCATTAAAAATGTAATGATAATTGTTGTAGTACTAAGTCAGATACAATCACGTATGGAATTACGAAACATGTAAACACGGGCTGAGGTTAATGATTGATAGGGATTTTTTCAAGGGATGGGTTTAGTTGATTTGGATAGATGGGCTTTATAAACCATAGCCAGAGGTCCCAAATCTACTGAAAATGGAGTCTCCTGATTTTTTTTAGTCATCTTCCGCCCTCCTGAACAAATACATTATCTCTTGAAAATGTTAAGTGTCTCCCAAAAATGCTCATAGTGTGTGCCTAGCCTAGGAGCAAAATCGGTTGTCCCTTCAAAAAATACCAGCTCTGTCAGTTTTAAATACAATTTATATATAATATAGATATTTTTACATATTATTATGTAAATTCCTGTGTTGTGACGCATAACACATTCGCATTTACACAAATTTGATCGACAAAGCAGTCGACATAAAATCTGATTTTCACTTCTCAAACTTGAGATGCTTGCATAGCCAAACCAAAAGACGGATAAGTCACAAATCTAGGTTTCCATAATAGACAGAAACAAAAAATAGTCAATTCTTCTCAATGTTTGTTTTATTTCAAAAACATACAGTTTAAATATTCAGCTCTCATACTACATTGACGATTGTCAGATATATGGTAAAAACATTTTATAAAATGGCTCTGTTGAAGTCATGGTATACTAATGAACAATTTTCAAATGTAGTTTTCTCAAAACTTACATTTTAAATGCTCTGACTTTTGTTTTTCTTCGCAAGGAAACATTGTATGAAACTGATTTTCTTTTGCATGTCAAAGATAATGAGTAGTTTCATAGAGCATAACTCAATTTCATTGAAAATCTTTTATTTTATTTATTATTTTTTAAAAATTTAATTTATTTTTTAATCTCAGCTTAAAGGATAAAAAGGAAAAGTCGACATTTTAAAATCCGTTTTTGTGTTATCTTCAAGGGGATTATAGTTAAACACATATTTATAATGGTTTACTTGAATTATTCTTTCACTTTCGACTTTTCAATTTTATTGTAAAAAAACAAGAAAAATAAATAAATAAAGGCTCTTCGTCCTAATGATGATCAAAACTATAGGATTCGATGTATAGCACATGTTGATTGTTTCTCTTTTTAATTTACGTTTTAATTTTATCACATTCTAATAAAGAATAAAAATTAATAATGATCGTATAAAAATCACGAAAAATTGATTTGTAACTATATGTAGACATATCGTATAATATTGAGCTGCTATATATAGGCTAAGGAAGCAAAGGTAGCTTAATGTGCAAAGAAGATAGAAGATAGACACTTACGTTTTCAATATGAAACTAATAATACTGTACTATAATATAAATGATGCATTATGAAAATGTTGGTGAATAACCACTTGAAATGAAAGTGGGTGGAAATCCCAAAAAAAAAAGAGAAAAAAAACTCAATTTTCAATTTTCGATTTTTCCTCCATTGTCTTGGTTCTGCCACTGTTTTTAATGTTCTCTAAATGTTATGTTTGCATTATTCTCTCAATATAAAGAGATTGAAAATCCACACTTTGAGGAGCGACCTCAGGCCACTCCGAAGAGAATGAAAAGTCACTGCAAATGAGTGAGTCCATTCACTCTTTTGCAGACTATCACTCCACTCCACAAGAGTGGGTTTTGAGTGCTGAAAATTTACTCTTTAAATTTAGGCTCTCGTGTCACTACAGTTGAACCTTCCGTGACACCCTCGGGTCCAAGAAAAGTGTCCGCTTACGGGAGGTGTCCGCTTACGAGAATTTCGGCCAATAGAGGGCCATAATTGTAAAATTATATACAAATCTTTATGTCTCACATTTTACGGTCTTCTCAACATTTTTTTTTCTAGACGCCACACTGTATATTTTATTAAATATTGTTTATCAGTTTTAAGATTTGTTCAGTAATATGATTCTCATCCATTACAGTATAAGGACGAGTTTGTACAGAGATTTACATTGGTTGTACAGAACAATCACTAAATTATCCGGAATGTCCGCTTATGGGAGGTAAATTAACATACAAACAATCTAAATTATAAGACAAAAAGTGTCCGCGTCCGCTCACGGGAGGTGTCCGCTTACGAGAGGTACCAAATGCACTGATTAAATAGGAAGAACAAACGGGTCTTTGAATTAGTGTCTGTTATGGGAGGTGTCCGCTTACGAGAGGTGTCCACACAGGGAGGTTCAACTGTATCACTCTTTTAATTCACTCCAAAGCCCATTCCTTCCAAAGTTAAAAAATTTAAAGCGTTCTAAATTTTACTTGGCCTATTGTATCACAGATCTATGATTGTATTCACATTTTTAAATATACTACTGATCTACCAAATCTGTTTATATACATTGCTTTTAAGGTAAGTTAATTAAAATAAATAACTCAAAATTTATGATCATATTTATTCCAGCTTATTAAGCTGATGGAATAAATATTATTATTTTATAATAAAGTTCCATAGTGTTTTAAGTCTACACTTTGGATGTATAATAGCCATGTGTACTATATTTCAGGTTAAAGTGTGGTTAAACTATAGATTTAATGTGATTTTAATATGCTAACTGCGGCCAGCAAAAGGTTAATATTAACATATTTACAACAATCGCGATATATTTCGAAATCCTCTGAATCGACTGTCCATGATGCCACTTTCGTTAGATCAATAAATATGATAAAGATGTATTTTAATACTAACGTATTCCAACTTTCACATATAATAAACCATAAATTGCTGCATTTAATGAAAATTACAATTACGAATTTCCCGCTCATTATCGAACTTGAAAAATTAAATTCAACTACAGCTCTCACAGACTTTCCTGTATATTTAGGCCTAAAAGAAAATAATTGTGTTACTCAACGCCCGATTGGTTCAAACAAAATCTCGACAAACAAGGTGGTTTGTTTTTGTTGTATACATATTTACATAAACACATAATTTATCTCAAAATAAACTTACGAAATGTACTAGCTATGCCAAAACGTACCGGTATAAAATTCTCCCAAAACAGACTAGGTCCTGTTAATTTACGATTAAAGAAATGTCAAATTTCCGAAAATACCAAAAAAAAGTTTCCACTAAAAACTATTTACAAATTTCCATACCGCCCTCCCCAAATTAAAAAAAAATGTTGTACTTTGCGAACACAGTGATCTGTTACGCCTTATTATTAAGATTTTAGTTTCATCGTTACAAATATTTTTATTGCAACTAGGCGTTATTGCTTATATGCCTTTAAGTAAAACCATATTAAAAAATAAACAACTGTATTGAATCTTGTATTTTGTAAATAAGCAAAATACAGCACATGTATGTTTTAAAATATTAATATATTTAACATATTAATATATTTAACATATTAATATATTTAACATATTAATATATTTAACATATTAATATATTTAACAAATTAATATATTTAACATATTAATATATTTAACTTATTAATATATTTAACATATTAATATAACCAGCGTTTCAAACCCCGACACACTTTACTAGCTACAGGTTGTATTTGTAGGCTAGACATTCAAATTCAGTAGTAATGCATTAATTAGATGTATAGGCCTTAAAAACAATAGTAGGCCCTCCCATAAATTCTATTTCATAAATATTTACCCACAGAGAACGTCCATAAAATCTTAGTTCATCGAATGTCTACATTATCATGTAAATTTAGTTAAGACAAATCCTTCTTCTTAAATAGATGTCTTGTGTTGCAGGCTTACAGCGAACTCATAACATGAATCATTGTCAATGTTGACTAGACCTCAACTCCAATTTTGCTTAGAGCGTTTTTAATTTACTATTGTCATTGAAATTCGTAATTACATGTGACATACAGGAAGATATTGGTGAAATTGTACCCACATCATCAACTATTCTAATTCAAGATTGATAATGGATTAATCAAAAAAACTTATAACATGCTAAAGATTATTGGTTATAATTAATTACGTTTAATGTCGCATTGTAATCATAATAAAACGCGTTTTTGCATTACCTTTTCTGAAGTTGACATATTCGTGCTCAGATTTGAAGTTAGTTGATGGTTGATAATTAAATTCAACTGTCTTTAAATTTAAAATCAATTGGACTATTCTAACATGAACAAATTGAATAGTAGGGAGTTTAAGTTAGAGGACGGGAACCCCGTGGTGTCGACGGCAGTTACGTTAAGCCCCGTCCATTTTCACACTGCGCATGTCTCGTGCTCCCGTCCTGTTTTTAGGCAAAGTTGAGTATTTCCCATAGATTTATTATTACAGCTAGATGGTGAACTTCCACAGAATAGATAGCCCAAAGTTCAATCCCATGGAAGCGC
>JAOTQE010007314.1:0-11174 GCA_025631205.1 Nesometra sesokonis
CACACACGATCGCGATTGAGTTCTCTAATAACAGTAGAGTCAAATATTACAATGCTATTTAACCAATTGCAAAACTTACTTGAAATATTTATTTTCGTACCGAGGGCCTAGGCTCAGGCTGAGATGGCTTACAACCATACAACGGTCGCACAACCAACCATCGGCTGGTGAGTCCGACGCTTTCCACTCGGCAAGCATCGCCGGCCTTGCATTCAATCATATCGTCAGCTGATGGGTTTTCACATACAATACAATTAACCATTCTCAATTTCGAATTCTGTGTCATTTAAAACGTCAAGTCCATCCCACGCTTCGTCCAAATCATCGAAATCCAAGACACTAGTACCCCAATAATATTCTAGCATCGTCTTATTTTTAATGTTCAACATCCATCCTGACTGTTTCGATTCCGCTCGAGTTGTTTTAGTTTTATTAATAAAGCCCAAATAACTCGAGCGGAGTCGAAGGACATTTGACCTCGTCGGTAATTTCGTTCGTAGCCAGAAAGATAAGGGTTACGTAACTACGGTGCTATACTAGAAATTAATTATTTTTAATGAGATAACCAAACGGCGGTTACTATGATAGATCAAAGGACTTTCCTCAGGTGTATCTCCTTCTTTTTTTATAGCTCCATGAACTAACAAAAAAAAAATTGATTTAAGAATTATTGAACAATGTGAGCAATAGTTTTCTTGCTTTTTTTAACATTTATGTTTGTCACCTGCATTTTATAGTACAGTAATTTTACAGTATTTCTATGATACTTTTTACAGTAATTTGTATAGTAATTTTAAGAAAAATGTTACAGTAATTTTACAGTAATTTACTGTGCAACCCCGATTTTACATACCTAAATTGATGAACCATCAATTATACACACTTAAAAATTCTAATTAAAATGGTAGAGTACAGTATTAACCTTTAAACATAAATTTCAACAGGACTAAAGAAAGTGTTAAAATTAACCAATATTATAGATTTAATGTATTTAAAATTCTCTAGACCTAAGCAGCAGGTGGTAGTAAATATATGTGGAAATAAGTAATGAACAAACATCTAAAAAGACTATAAATCCATTTTACATCCTGGATTTACCAGGAGTGTATCCAGGAATTGGCGAAGGGGGGTGCTCGAACTGAGTTGGATTTTGATAAGAAAAAATAAATAAATAACAGAAAAAATTAAACCCTTTCCCCCTATTTTTACCCATTGGCAAGTTCTTTATAGGGCAATTTGAGATTTTTTGGTTTTGTTCGTCACAATTAGTTATCCTCTGAAGGGGGTGCTTGAGGCCAAGATTTTTCGTCACAATTTAGTCCTCTGGGGTTACTTATTTCCACTTAAGGGGGTTGCTCGACTCCAGGATTTTCAAATTTGTATCCTAATTGTATACAATTGTCAAACCTTGGAGTTGCATTTGATAAACATTTGGATTTTTCAAATTTTGTTTCTTCAAACTGTAAATCGGGGTATTTTCATCTTCGGAGAATCCGTTCTCTCAGGCCCTGTCTAAGCTCGTCTGCTACTGCTATATTATTCCATGCCTTCATTACATCCAAGATTGATTTCTGTAATTCTATTCTTTTTGGTACGTCCACTGGTGATTTAAGGCGTCTTCAACTTCTTCAAAATTCTGCTGCTCGTGTTGTTACTTTTTCAGTAGAAATTATCTCCATATTACCCCAATTCTGAAAGCTCTCCATTGGCTTCCTGTTAACCAGTTTCTTAAGTTTAAGATCCTACTGCTAACATTCAACTCCATTAATAACATTGCCCCATCTTATTTATCGTATCTTGTAAATTAACAAATTACAAATCGTCCAATTCGCTCATCCTATTCCAATATGCTGCATGTTCCACGTGTCAGACATGTTGGTACTTGACAACGATCTTTTTCTTTTGCTGCTCCCACACTTTAGAACTCTCTTCCAGTCTACATTCGTAACATTAAAAATCTTCGGTTATTTCTTTCTGAACTTAAAACCTACCTATTTTTGTAATCTGTTGCAACTTTTACATTATCAATTTTTACTGCAACTGTTTCAATATTCTTTCTCTCTTGGTGCCGGTGGCAAGTTAAGGTTTTAACTTTAATAGCCGCGTTAGAAGTTTTTTTGCATTATTATTATTATTATTAATTTAGTGTTGTTTGCCACAGAAGAGGGTGGGGGCACGCTCGAGCACCTGAGCACCTCCTGAGTACGCAACGGCTTGTATACCCCTTCTGGTCATTTACTAATATGTAAAATCGAGTTTTACTGTACTCCCTTCCCTACAAAAACCTTACATTATTCCTGGAAAAAAATATATTCATGTTCATTTGTTTTCAAAGCATTCACAACCTTTTAAAATTCAGCTTTGTATAATTTTTGTCTATATGAAAATAATAATACTATGATGCTGCAATAATATCAGATTCCTTATCTGAGATCCCGTATTTTATCTCTAGGGAAAATTGGTGCCTTGATTACTACCTGAAAAATGGGAAAGACATGCCGGATTCCTAGTTGAGATTTTCCCTGGGGAAATATTGATACATAAGTTCACTAAAGACATAATCTTTTTGTGTCCTTGTATCAGTTTTTTCTATGATAATAGATTCATATTTATTTTTGTTGTACAGTGTAGGATTTGTTGAGTGTGTGACACTGCAAGAAGTATAATTCAAATTAATGCTATTGTACCGTCTCTTTAGTAATGTTTTTGTTTCAATTTTGTTTTTAAAGAATAATTGCTTCTGTAGGCCTACAGTACTTCATAGGCATCCATTAGTGGTGCTGGTTATTACTATATTAGAAATGTCACTGCAAACATCCCAAAAGTCACAATGTTTTCGTTAAACATGTGGAAGACAGATTAACAAAACAGAAAAGTTAAAAGATTTTTTTTCTGCAACAGTGATAATAGCTTTAAAATAAAAGGACCAAATGGTTCGCTGATTAATTTCAGATAAGAAAGTATAATGCATACTACAAATTTTAAAATACATGCCATGATGTTGGAATTCAATATTTCAACATAAATTATGTCATCATCTTGATGATGACAATAATTAATGTTGAAGTATGGAATCCCAACACAATGGCATGTACTTAAATATTTACAGTTTACTTTTTAAAAACAAGTGTAAAAAACAAGATTATGACAAGTTCGGTGGTAATTAGTCAATAATAGTTTTGTTAGGTAACAATACAAGTATAGCTTTCCTGGTAAATACTTGAAATACTACCAGCATCCTCTATTACCATCTTAATATCCTTGACCTAATTTTTATATAGCCTATTTTTAATATTGTCCTTTAGTCCCAACAAATTTGTAAAATATTTGAAGAGTAAGAAGAAAAATGGTAAAGTACAAACAAAAACGCATTCAAAACCATATTTTTTAAAAATTAGGAAGAGAAACAAAAAAAAGATGAATTAATATTCTTTTAAAAATTATCGGGTTGTGAAATAACTTACCATAATCACAAATTAACAGCTCTATGCTGGGCTCATTTAATCTTTGTAATTTTCTTGTCTCACTGGACTTTTTAATTGTAGCTTTCCCCATCCCTACCTGTTTTTCTGTAGCTCAGTAATTTTCTACTTTTATAATGTACTTAAACAGCAACAGTAAAACCACATGGACAGCATTTGCTACATACAGCTATGCTCACACCAGCTATTCGCAAATTGCTAGTGGCAATTAGAATTCTCATTTGGTGAAAATAGAAAATAAAAATGACCTCTTTCGCCTGCGAAAACTAAAATCTTCAAAAATCTATCTGGTCAACCTTTCGTCCGTGTTGCAGCCAGGCCAGGCGAAACTAACGTAACTCAACTCGCGCCCTTTTCCAGGGTCTACTATATTGTTATATGGCATTAATTTACACAAGTGTTAATTTACATAACTGTGGCACAGTGGCCCTTTATAGTTGATAAAGTTAATAGGTTAACAGAATATATTAGCGGACCTTCTGTGTGAAAGGTTTTAGACCGGAAATAATGCTGGCATGGTTATGGTACCATGTGCACTAGTCTGTCAGTACTGTTTGCATGGAGAAAGGTCTAAAACCATACATAGTTGTCAATCCAATTTAAATAAAACTAAGAAAACTGGAGGAGGGGATGAGCTAGCATAATTTTTGCACTATGGAAAATACAAGCACTTGCAGTGTTGAGTAGAATTAGGTCTAGAATTACACAGAATTACTGGTAACTAAAATACATAATGACTGAATAAATAAAGCATAAAATGTGGTAAATTATGATGTGGGGCCTACGAATTGAAGACTGAATTTTTCTAGGTAAGCTAGGCCTAAGCCAAAAAAAGTGATATTTTTTTTTTACCCACGTCATTGGTCGGCCAATTATTTTTACCAGTACAATTAACTAATCCGGCATCGGGAGAACACTGACTTCGAAGTATTTTTTGTAATCTTTTCTATCCAGCACTCAAAAAACTTCAAATAAAAAAATATTGAATTTGGAATCAAAATCCAGCTAGAGCTGCAGTTTTGTTTTCTGTGCTATTCTATATTTTGAATATCGATGAAATGGCTGGTTATAATAGATACAAATCCTACATTTAAAGGTTATTTCTTATATTCATAGTTTTTTAAAGTATAATAACTAGTCTTTTCTGTATACTAAAATGTTATATAAATAATAAAATAATTAATCTTATATTCTCAACAGTTTGATATATATTGAATGGAAAACCCAACCTGGACCTCCATTACTTATTAGAAATGTAGACACGCATTAACATATGTTTCAGCAGTATCATTTTTAGCATCATTTAACCTATATACCGTTTTTCGCTTGAGATCTTCATACACCACTCCTTAATAAGTCTGTCTGTTTTTTAGTTATCAGTAAATAAAATTAATTTCATTAAAAATGTGTTTTTATCATATTTACAGTATTATTCACCAAATGTAAATTTTATACTGTACAGTTAAGGGAACAGTCTAGAAGCATAGCTTGTCTCAAATGTTTCTACAATATAAGCAAAATAAATTAAAGAGAAGAAACAAGTGACAATAATGATGAAAAATATGTCTCATGCTATGTAATATCAAATATTTTATTACCAGTTTATAATTGTTACATAGATCATACATTTTCTAGATGAAAGTGAGTTGGTAAATCCCATCGACTTTTCCATAGATTTGATTTAGCTAAAAATTGGTTTTCTTTAAAAGTCCAGCAGGTGGAGCATGATTAAAATTTAATTAATTTCTTTACTATGTTGATTTTGTTTTTAGTAATGTTCATATTAGTTTAGACATCAAAAAGCAATTGGAATATGTTAATATTTTTGTCTTTTAATTTTATTTAATAATATGTTTAAAATTTTCCATATTTTCATAAAGGTAATGAACTTTTCTCCTTTTTGTATAGAACTGTCCCTTTAACAGCGATAATCACTATAAAAAAGGAATAATGCCTTTGAAGAGATATTGAAAAATATTGTATGACCTGTGGCAAAATATTTGAAAAGTTGAAGAAAATTTAAATATTTTACCATAGTGCAATAATTTACATATCGCCAGAAAATAAGCATTTAATATAATACTTATAATTCAGATACTCAAACATACAAATTTGGCATAGGTTTGTCCAATGTCGACTTCAGGAGTGAATTTTATAATAAAATATTTTAAAAGTAATTTAAACTGCATAGTTGAATAATAATAATATATATAACACTGTACTGTATGTCAAAGTCTATCTGATATATTTTTTTTCTGAAAGTCCTGTCCAATCTGTAACTATTTCAATGCTGTTCTTGCACAATAACTGCTCTTTTTAAAATTTTCCATTTGTATTCATTTTAACTCAACTTCATTGGGTAAGCAAGGCTGATAAAGTGCCTTTACCAAAGTAAACAAACAAGTTGCACTGGTTGATGTTCGTACTCCTTACCCCTCAGTTGGAAGCGTATGTCCCACCAAACTTCTTCACTCTATAGGAAAATCAGATATTTACATAAACTACAGTGCCTAAGATTTAGGTCAGGAACTAAGATGATATTATATGTTTCAAATAAAAGTTAAATTTTAAAGTAATTGTATCAACTCAGTGGCAGATTTAAGGGGGATTAACAGGCTTAAGCCCCCCTTCCCTCTAAAATCGACCCGAAAAAAATGTTTGTTGGTTTAAAAGACAGTGGACCGTACCATTAAAAATCAATGCACATCAACTCTAGATAGAGACTCCTAAAAGACCAAAGCAGACCTGTTACTGCAGGGTTTTTTATTTGCTTGTCAAAACCAAAATCTGGATTTAAGCATCCCCTAAACCAGAATCCTGGATCCGCCACTGCAGCTGTACTGATTGTGGAAAGTCTGATCGATAAATTGGAAAATGGCATCTAGCAATGAACAAACATAAAACACTATGCTGGATGTAGAACATTTGGAGCTGGAAAAAAAAAATGTTAAACTGACAAGTTAGTTCTAGAGAAAAAGTAGTTGCAGAAGGACATTTTATTTTTGTCGTCACAGGTAATGATTACATTGTGGATCATAATTAGTTACTTGCAATATAAAGTTTATAAGTTTACAATCAACAGTTTATAGGCATTTGAATATTTTTATTGTATCCAAAGTTGGAAAGTATTTGCAGGTTCTGTTATCTATTTTGTGGATACTTTCCTAAATTATGATATGACACTTGCCTATCAAAGGCAATGGCAATCTCATTTAGCCAAGGCAGAAGACCCAGCATTCAGGACAGGCCTTTTCATGCATCACACAAGTCAATGTACCATGGCACATGCAACAAAACAGGATGATCCTTACAAAGATAATGAGAATTTTTTTAATTTTAGCAGAAAAACTATGAACCATGGTTCTTTCTCAAAAAGGTGAGGCTTCCTTTAAGATGTAGTAGGGGACAAAGCAACCTCATCTGAACCATGAAATAAAAAACTCAAAACTCTGTTTTCATGCAATTCAGAAAGACTGGTGGATAACTCGGAAAGGATGAGAATGTGTGGTGGTCAAATCAATGGCTTGTTATCTATTCTGTTTCAATTTTCTGAAGATGTCCTTTTCTCAAGTAAAAAGGCAAGTGTCATTTCATTCAGGCAAGTATACCATGCATATACTAGGATCACCACTTCTGTTGTGTGTAATATGGATGGCATAGCTCCAGGGGATGTGCTGATTTCAGTACAACTTTCCAAATCAAAAGTGGTTGAAAGAAGTTATATGAGTTCTTGCTACTGCTTGCCTTTATTGAAATCATTTTCATTGTATGTGAGGGAAGGCTGTAAAGATGAGCGTATTTCTGTGAGCCATTGTATGTGGAGGGGAAGCTTTGTTTTGCTTTTTTAAGGAGTATACTGAAGTTACTGGCAAACATACAGGTTTGAGAAAGATAAGGTAACGATGATATGTTGGTTGAGTATTTTCAGGCAGAAAGACAGTTATGGACATCACAAAGACCTATGAACAGACTAGATGTATGCATCAGTGAAAATTGGTGGTTTGCTCACATTGAAAGGATGGAGGAGAATAATTGGGTAAATAGATGTAGGAGAATAAAAATAAAATGAAAAAGAAGAGGAATTTCTGAAAAACATGGAATGATACAAACTCTGGAAAACGATACATTAATAGAACAGATAAATGTATACAAAAAGATACAGTAAAAGAATTTGTAATTTGTGGTGGTTTGCCCACATTGAAAGGAGGGAGGTAATTGAGTATATAGATTTAGGAGAAAGGAATGGAATGGAATAGAAGAGGCAGACCCTAGAGATGGAATGATATGACATATGACCTCAGTACAATCATAGGTTTGATGAGTCATCAGGGAATATCACAAGAACATAGGAGTCGACTAGATGTATGTATCAGGTATTGTATGCAGACAGGTAGATTGCAGTAGTTTGACCACATTGAAATAATTGCATTACAACAATTTTGGGATAAACTGGATGTATGCATCGGAGATGGTATGCAGAGCGGCAGATTGTAGTGGTGTTGGTGCAAGTAAGAATAAGAGGAGCATAATTAAGTTATTAGATGTAGGAGAATGGAAATAGAATGGAGAAGAGGATGCATACTACAGAAAACATGGAATGATGTCACCTCAGGACAATGATACAATGAGTCATGTCAGTAGACATGAAATGAACTTGGGAAGAGCCTGGATGTATGCATCAGAGTTTTGTATGCAAATTTAAAGGATGGAGAAGGACAATTAGATAACTGGATTTAGGAGAAGGGAATCAATAAAGAAAAGATGAGGCAATCTTGGAAAACACGGAATAATGCGACATCAGGTATATGATACATTGTATGAGTGGACATCACAAGGGCTTAGGGACTCTGAATATTGTATACAGAAATGGAAATTGCAAATTTGTAAGAGGATAAATAGATGTAGGAGAATGGACATAGAAGAAGATGCAGAGGCAAGAAATCATGGAATGGATGCATGCAATCATTAATTGTATGCAGAAAGGCAGATTGCTGTAGTGTGCAAATTGAAAGGATGCAGGAGGTTAGTTGGTAATGTGTAGGAGAATGGAAATAGAAGTGGGAAAATTAGGCAGACTCTGGAAAACTTGGAATGAGTCATATCAGTGGACACAACAAGAACTTATAAACAGACTGGATATATGAATTATTAAAGGTTGTGTACAGAAAGCAAACACAGAATTAACTCATGCAGAAAGGCAGATTGTGGTCGTTTGGCTAAATTGTAAAGAGAAGAGGATAATGGGTAAATAGATGTAAGATAATAGATATAGAAGGAAGAAGAGGATGCAGACCCTAGAAAACAAGATGAACTCATGTAATCAGGATTGTATGCAGAAAGGCAGAATGTGGTGGTTTAGTTAAATTGTAAAGAGATAGAAGAGGATGGTTAAATAGTTGTAGGAGAATGGAAAGAAAGGAAGAAGAGGATGCAGGCCTGGAAAACAATTAACTTATACAATCAGGGATTGTATGCAGAAAGGCAGATTGTGGTCATTTGACGAAATTGCAAAGAAAAGAGGATAATAGGTAAATAGATGTAGGAGAATAGAAATAGAAGGAAGAAGAGGATGCAGACCCTGGAAAACAGGATGAACTCATGTAATCAGGATTGTATGCAGAAAGGCAGAATGTGGTGGTTTAGTTAAATTGTAAAGAGATAGAAGAGGATGGTTAAATAGTTGTAGGAGAATGGAAAGAAAGGAAGAAGAGGATGCAGGCCTGGAAAACAATTAACTTATACAATCAGGGATTGTATGCAGAAAGGCAGATTGTGGTCATTTGACGAAATTGCAAAGAAAAGAGGATAATAGGTAAATAGATGTAGGAGAATAGAAATAGAAGGAAGAAGAGGATGCAGACCCTGGAAAACAGGATGAACTCATGTAATCAGGGATTGTATGCAGAAAGGCAGAATGTGGTGGTTTGGTTAAATAAATAAATAGTTGTAGGAGAATGGAAAGAAAGGAAGAAGAGGATGCAGGCATGGAAAACAGAATTAACTTATGCAATCAGGGATTGTATGCAGAAAGGCAGATTTGGCTAAATTGTACAGAGAAGAAGATAATCTGTAAATAAATGTTGGAGAATGGAAATAGGTTAAAAGGATGCAAACCTCAGAAAACATGAATAAACTCATGCAATCAGGGATATATGCAGGAAGGCAGATTATGGTGGTTTGGCTAAATTGTAAAGAGGTGAAGATAATGTACAGTGTAAATAGATGTCAGAGAATGGAAATAGGAATAAGAGGATGCAGACCTTGGAAAACATAGAATGAACTCATGCAATCAGGGATTGTATGCAGAAAGGCAGATTGTGTCGGTTTGGCTAAATTGTAAAGAGGGAGAAAGGATAATGTGTTAATGGATGTAGGAGAATGGAATTAGAAGAAAGCAGACCCTGGAAAGCATGGAATTCACTCATAAAATGCAACCTTTAGGTCAAAGAGATTAAGAGAAGCTTGGAGGACTGCCATCATAAGGCAAGTCTAAGCTGTGCTATGTATACTACTTAAAAATGTGTACTAGTAGTATCAATATGTTTTTCTAAATGTCACACTATTTGGTTTGACATATTTATCAAGGGAAACAAGTAAGGTGTTTCAAAGGTTTAATGAATTGCTTGTATATTGCTATATTCTAACCACAATTTTGCAGCAAACTGGGAATTTACAAGAAGTAATAGTTTAAGTTATAAACAGGCCCCTCGAGTAAATACAAACTTTATCTATGTTTACTCACTTCCGTCAACTAGTCTGAGGGACCAATTTGTTACAGGTTTCTCCAATAATATTCACAGGAAAGTTTGACCTACTTTCTGTTCTAGATTCGTTGTGCAGGTCATATTTGTTAAGGCCTGTAGCTTGTTTACTTTTGTCAAATTTATTTTAATCTGGTGATTTCATCTCCTGGGGCTAGTGAGGATGCTCCATCTGTTAACACCTTCCCTTTTCCCCATGACATTGAGAGGGGTTTTTTTTCTGCTATGTAAGGTGAAAACATTGTATTTTAGTTTATGCAATAATTAATTTTCAGTAAAAAAGCAAATTTCTTAGGCACATGGAACTGGAGCTTTTCGGTGTCTGCCTTAGTGTGAAGCAGAAAATTGCGGCACTTCCCTTGCACCAATCTATTGGCTGGTTATTTGCTAGTATCCATTGTATACCTAAGTAGAGTGCAACAATGTGGATTGGGGGCCTGGCACAAGACATTGTCAATTTTGTGAAAGTTGGCTATGGTGCTACCAGTTTTGAAAAAGAGAATGGGATAGCTTTAAATGTTATTAGCTGTTATTTGGGTTATCAGATGTTACCAAATGTTGCAATGAAGTAATTCCATTACACTGTAATGGATTAATATTAGAAAAGTGTTTAACTGGATTGGCTAAAGGAGGATTTATTAGATTAACCAGAATTAAGGATCTTTTAAGTGATTATGAGCTTAAGTAAAGGTTTAGGTGGTAATATGGGATCAACGAGAGAATGTCAGGATCTGAACTTTAAATTTTAAAATATTTTATGTAATACGACAGAATCGAGATGTATTTGATAAGAATAGTATACCTGCTATCATTAATAACGCAAAAGTCAATGGCGTATTTGGGGGGGGGGGGAGATGCTGAGGTGCTTGAGCACCCCCCTTTGGATGCAAAAAAAAGTAAAAAGGAAGGAAATGTGAAAATGTGAACCTCG